>JAPKLW010001499.1:105103-123353 GCA_026898455.1 Plectranthus barbatus | reverse complement strand
CTCTCTCTCTCTCTCTCTCTCTCTCTCTCTCTCTCTCTCTCTCTCCCCCCCTTTTTAGTCCCACGACGGCAGCGCAGCATTTGAAAGTCTCTATACCATTATTTTTGGGGAAGTTTCGAAAATTGAGAAATCTTTTTAATTTTAAATTTGAACACAATTTTTATGAGTCTCATAAATCATAATCATAGAATATTTTTCAAATCATAAAATTACAACATGATTTTTGAAATATTATACATATGAAGCAAACAATAACAATGGTTGAGGGTGAATTTTTAGGAGATCAGAATTATGACGGACAATTCGTGTATATCGGGCCGTTATAGAGGTGGGTTCCTATTGTGTCAAAAAATTGTAGAGCCGTCAATTTATAAGTGCCGTATTGTTATCATATTTAAAACTTAATGGATTGTGTTGTGTTCAGTATCTAAAATTTAATAAATTATGTTGTATTTGTGCACATTATTATCGTGCGAACTCGTATCGTATCAAAAATTGGCAGCCATAACTGATACTGAATCTCCAACATTGATCGGATGATTGATTGAGATTATTGCGAGTCTGGGATAGAGAGTGTGCCCCCATACAATGATTTTTTCTTTGCCCCAACAACAAATTTTTTAAAATATTATTTAATTAACTTAAAATTGTATTCATCAGAGTGAACTACTTATGATCTTGTTAAATGCAGTAGTATATAAATAATACAAACAAACAATCATAAAATGCAGTAAAATAGGAATATAATTAAGACGTCGAAAACAAATACTACCCTAATTGAAAAATGCAGTAGTAATATATCAAAATAGCCATTTTTGCTATAAAAAACCTTAAATAACCACTATTATATATTCATTCAAAAAATGAGCAAATTAAAGTAAATGGACACAAATGTCCGAATTATTTATATGGCTTATAATTGTACCAATCATGTATTCATGTTAACGTTATTACTAAAAATAGTTGCTAAAAAATACATTTAACAGATTGCACTAAATATTAATTTCACTTTAACTATTACATTTGTAAAAATAGATTAAAAAATTAAAAGAAATAGATTTTGCATTTGCTTTTTCATGTGACTGAAAATTTTATAAATAAATAAAAATATATAAAATTGTGACTTAAAAAATAGTTTGCAATTTCATTCACCCACTATTCAATTATGTTTGGGTGGTTTTTGATTTAAAAAATAACGAACTTAATAATAAAAAAATAAGTAAAAGAAGTAATAAATCACACAGTTGCCATTTGCGACTTCTTATTTTTATCTAATTTTGTGTTTAAATTTTTTCTTTTACAATGAACAATTTAATTAATTAATTAAATATATTTATATCAATAAGTGAATTAAATTATATCATAATAATGATTTTATAAGATAATGACACTATAAAAGTCATTCAAATTAATTTAAAAACTAACACCATTTATTATATTAAATTAAAAGTAATAAATATAAATCACAAATTGCAAAAAAAAAATGTCCGATCTCCTTTTATCTAAAATCATGAATACCGATACATTCACAAATTTATAGAATTTTTGTACATTATTTGACTGATTTTTTTAAATTGTAGAAATCATATGTGAAAAGTGGGGGTAATTTAGGAATATGGCTATTCCTTATATGTGTATATAATAGTGGCTATTTAAAATTTTTATATAGTAGAAGTGATTATTTAAAGTTTTGACTCTATTAATAATACAAACAAACAATCATAAAATCTAATTTTCAAGCCCAAAGCAATTGTATGTTATTATTATAAAGATTTCTAAATTAACATTGCGAGTCTAAAATATAAAAAATCTATTATTATAAAATTAGTAAAAGGGTTTCATAAAATCTGCTGATAACCGTTTCTTTGACTTCCCTTCTTAGTTCTGATGAAAACAGAATTTAATAAAACCTAAACTATATAAAGTCAGGGCAAAAATTTGCGTTAGACACGCCTAAACGGTTTAGGCGAGTTTTATCCTACTCAAATGGTTCACCCATCCCAAATAGGGTTTATTAATCCCAATTAAGGTATATTAAATGAGTTTGGATTGGGTTAATGGATAAAACCCGCCTAAATCATTTAGGCAAGCCTAACCTAAGACCTTCCCTAAAGTCGGAGTTCTAAACAAGCTATAAAAACTATCTTGAAAATTAAAATTGCATTAGGATGTTATACTTATACCAGGTAAATAAGACTTTATAAAGTTTGATATTTATTTAGCAAACATATAAGATTTGATGCAGCTACTTATTTATTTGTGGGATAGGAAAAGATAAACTTTTATTTAAATGCGACTCCAGTTTAGATTAGGGTCGGTAATTTTTTATCAACATACCAAGTACACTAAAGTTTTGTGTTAAATAGGGATCTGATTGGATAATTTCATTATTCAAATCGAATTTCATTTCTAAATTCATAAGAAAATATTCATTTAATCAAATTTGACTCCGTTATTTGTGTGTCAATGTAATTTCAATATTATTATCATATTAATTATTATTTTCATCTTGTTTTATTTCATATTTTTATCGGATTCTTATTATATTTATCAAAATTCTTAACAAATTATTATTGTGTCAATCAAAATAAATTTTCTTTCAAATTTTTATCATGTTGGCGTCATCGAGCGTATTCGCGTTCAACAAATCAAATACAAATACAAATAAAACCTTTTCTTAACATATATGAATTGAATTTTAACAGATCACCATGACAAAAATCTGATCTACAGCCTCTATTCGAGATACATCAATGAAAATGCATTGCATGTGATTTTTGATAAAAAAAAAAATCACAAGTTCGAGATAGTTTGGAGGATTTTTAGATGTTTGAGTTCGACTCGTTAAAAATCCAATCCACATCCCCTCCTTGAAACACAATAGTGAAAGTGTCTTATTAATGACCAAGATGCCATAAATTCGAGATACTTGGGAACATCTCAGTATATTAATTTAAATTTAAGCAATCTATTAAAAAAAAATACGCACAAATTGCCATCTGATAGTGAAAAAATGCAAGTTAAAATGACAACCAAAATTAATATGAGATATCCAAGAAAATTACAAAAGCTGCACAAAATATAACCTGTAACCTCCAAAAATCTCAATGCAAAATCTTCTCCTTTTGTTTATAACAAGATAATCAACAGCCGCCGCCACCTTTAAATATATGTACGATATGCTCGACCTATACACATTTAGCAAGTAATCTTACGGTGCCTTGACAGTAAAACACTTTTTTCATATAATACTGAAAAAGAAAAAAAAAAAACCATGACCTCAAAACACAGTAATTAAATGTTTTATTTATCATGAGTTCCAAGTTGTTATGTTGAACACATTCCCTCACCATTTAACAGTGAAATCCAATTTAAAGAACATGAAACAATAAAAAACCCAAACGCATCAAAAAAATTCATAACATAACCAAGAATTTAGAACACTTGAATTCCGTAGCAGAAGTAAATAATTGAAGGTTTGAATAATACTATGAAATCGAGTGCCTGCAGAGCATTCCAGATAAAAGATTATTGATATAAACTATAGCTGAAGCTCGAGCCTCCGAACATGAGAATCCAGAAAAACTAACACCCGAAACCTAACCGTGGAAAGAAAATGAATGATGAATTTATTCAAAGAAAGCAACCATTTTCAACAGGAACTGTCAAAATATAGTATAGGAATCACAACAAAGAAAATTGGCCACCCGAGGGAGGTTACCCTAGTCCCTAGATATTGATGATATACAAGATCACGCAGCAACGGCTGTAAGAACTACGGGTTACATACAGTAGCTCCTTGTGACCCAAAAACAGCATATAGAGAACAAAACCCCAAAAGAATGAATACGCACACACGTTACACAAAGGTAAGATAAAAATTACATGTAAACAGAAATTTGTAGGTGGCAACAATGTTCAATATCTAATAGTAAAACCACACTAATGGTGGGGACTCTCATTTTCTGTATAAAATAGACAGTAATTTCACCTCAATCACCATGGAATTCGAGTTGGCTGAGCTCATTGATAGCCACCATATGGCTGTTGACCATAATTTCCAGCTCCCATTGTAGGATTATATCCCCCAGGTATGGTTGATCCAGGTGGAGGCCGCATAGGTTGTTGCACGTTCATTGCCTGGCCCATACCCATGTTCATTCCCATACCCATATTTCCAGGCATACCAGTTCCCATTCCCATTCCCATCCCTCTCCCAATCGGTTGGCCTCCCCCATAACCACCCATGCCCATGCCCATACCCATACCCATGTTCATGCCCATGCCACCACCAGGACCACCGGCAATGCCAAAATTCATGCCAGAACCCATCATTGGGTTTGGCTGAGGCCTTAGAGCACCAGCACCAGCACGGCCAATGCCAGAACCAGACCCCATTGCTTTGCCCATGGTAACTGTAGATGCTACTGTAGTTGTTGCTGGTTGTTTTTCCATCCTTTTCTCCTTCCGGTTTATGGCATCAAAATCAACTCCAATATCTGCCAATGGATTTGTTTTTGCTGCACATTTTATGTTAGTTAGTTTCAGTTATAAAATATACAACTAATCAGAGTAAGAAAATGCCAGCTTACATCCAGAGATATTAAGATTGACCAGTCCACGGCTTAAAGTGTCAGCCCAAACAGTGGACTTAGTCTCAAATTTGTCCGAGGATGGTTTAGAAGCTACAAGACTGCTTGATTGTATTTGCGAAGCTTGCAAACCCATATTTGAAGCTGCAGGGGCCACAGAACCTGATTGTGTAAGGAGATTTTGATGCGTAGTCAGTCCTGTGGAACTAGGAGGAACCATGTACCCACCCACTGGGGCTGTAGACACTGGTTGAGATTGGTACGATCCATAGAAGTGCTGATTAGGCTGCATCATAGGACCAGTTTGAGAATGGAATCCCATCGGCGGTGCTTGACCAGCTTGAAGGGGTAAACCCATGGTTTGAGAAGGAAAGCCTGCATGTGAAACGGAATTTGCTGGTTGAGGAGGATAGTTTGCTTGCAATGAAGGCTGGCCAAGTTGAGTAGGAAGTGCTTGAAAACCATTTTGGTGTGCATTCTGGCCAGTTAGAGATGACTGCAATGGTGGTTGATTGGATTGAGGTGGAAAACCTATTTGAGAAGCAGATTGCTCAGGTGTAACAGGATAACCTCCCTGTGCATTGACTAAGGATGGAGGTCCAGATGGAGGAAGAATATCTGCTAATATATCAATATCATGGTGAGGAGTGGATGACTCCTGTGGTGGAATTGGTGTGCTTGAAGTAGGTTGCATGCCAAAAGGGCCAGATGGCATGTTCTTGGCATCATAAAAATTACCCCCAATTTCAGTTGCTGCATTTTGAGGTGCCAGATGAGGCTCATTAAGACTCTGACTGGAGTTTGCAGTGAAGGTAGATGTATTGATCTGTTGTTCAGTCGGTGCACCATCAGGAGAAGTAATAGCTCTGAATGGTCCATCTCCAAATGGGTCATCAAAAGGCTACAACAGAATCAGGAACACAATCAACTTTCTAAAATGACCTCTTTGCAGTAAGAAATGATATGCGAGATCCACATGCCTATTTTTTTTTATCAGAAATACTCACTCCTACTTTCAGAATTGTGCAAGGACATCAGCACAATATACCAATGATGAAAAAGGAAGCAAGGGTGAAAACATAACAGAAGCAGGGTTGTGAAACATTGGTGCAAACTAAAAGTAAAGACAAACAAGAAACAGTCAATTATACAGAAACAAAGCCCAGGACAAGTAAGAAGACATAAAACTTCATCAATTATCAGCTTGGTGTCATTTTCAGATACTGGTTTATGTTATTGATCACAATAGACGGCAAATTATTATGATTTGTATTCTAATGTTTATTCACATTTTGTCGACTGTCATTCAATTTAAACTATTATTCATAGCCTACATGCTACAAATTTAAAGTGTAGATTTACCACCATTGCAACAACAAATTTTTACTATTTTTATGAGAAAATGAATTGACCAACATATGGATGAATAAAGTTTATGGTATTGGGCTAAATTCAACATTTGGTATAAAGTTTCAGCTTTATGCTAAGCACACTCTCAGTCAGTTGCATTTACCAAAAGATATCCCAAAGTCTAGGCATTCACCACTCTTCAGGTTACAGACAGCAAATTTCTAGCTTCCCAGTACATTTTCAGATACTGGTTTATGTTGAACAATTATGTATTGTCTACATGCTAGAAATTTAACATGTCGATTTACAATTTACAAATAATTGTAACAACAAATTTTTACTATTTTTATGAGAAAATAAATTGACCAACATATGGATGAATAAAATTCATGGAATTGGGCTAAATCAACATTTGGTATAGCGTTTCAGATTTATGATTAGTAAAACTTTCAGTCAGTTGCATTCACCAAAAGATATCCCAAAATCAAGGCATTCACGCATAGAATACACCACTCCTCAGGCTACAGACAGCAAAATCTCTAGCTTACATATTTTTGCAGGGAACATAAGAGTGCATCTAAGACAACAGAAACAGGAGCAAACGAAAAAAAAGAAAAAAACAGAGGCGGACAATAAAAACTTTGAAGTCCGAAGTCCCCCTTTACACATCTAAACACATTTAGCATTTACAAGATGGATAAAGAACAAATACTACAAAAGCAGATTAAACTACATGTTCTAGAAACATATGCTGGCACAGCTCAACTGTTACCTAGGTTCCTTATTGTTGTCGATCTTACCAAAAGGGAGCAAGAGACAAGATTATCACCTAATGGCTTTCGAAAGAAACTGATGAGTAAAATCAGGCCAGTTAACAAACAGCCATTTAGGATTTTTCAAATAACTTCCAGACATTCATACCAACATTAGATTACAAGGATTCAAGAAGAAGCTGACATTTCCAACCAGAATATAATAGAAATCCTGGGATGTAGACTATCTTACAGCATAACCAAAAAGGGTCAAGAAAATAAATAGTAGAAACCTTATTCTTCAAAGTCCATAACAAAATTCATTGGGAGTTATCTGCAATTTACCTCCATATAAATAACAAAAAAAGTACAAAAAGAAAATTGTGAAATCTTTATAATTTTCACAACCACCTGGGCAGTTCACAGAACAACCCAAGGGAAAATCACCTCTTAAAAAGAAAAAGAAGTTCTTTTCCTTTCTTGAAATTTCTGATTTCAGATGCGAGTTAATCAACATAATGGTTTTGAAAAACTATTGAGGCTTACTCCTCAAGGTGAGGCTATAGAAACCACGTCTGAGTCACGCCTCTCCTCTGTGGTTTGAAGCTTATGCCTTTGCCATGTGAGACTTGGGCCTCAACAATGCCTTGAGGCTTGCACTACAGATTTTACAGCTTTTTTTTGGGGTGTTTTTTTTGGACCTCAAGGTCTAGATTTCTGGGGTTTAAAGTTTTTTTTATATGGTCAATGTAGAGCATGTTATTACACACCCTAAAAATCCCAAAAATTGAATAGAACTCGCTCATCTTTCTCTACGCAAGCACCCACCTTCTGCAGCAGGTTCAGAGCCCCTCCTCTCTTTGTTCTTCTTCAAGACACAGTGCCTCACCTTTTTCTCTCCCTCTCTCGACATATTGTAAGAAAGCATTTGACTATACTATGAAAATTTAGCCAAATGACAAGGTCCTGACTTCTAGATAACTTTTGGCAAGACTAAAATTAAGTTGGGATGATTTTTCTGAGTTCATGAACTAGGAACTAGGTTTATGATTATGGTTATTGTTGTAGGGCTTATGTTTGCCAGTACTCTAGGAAAGCACCTTGAGGCTTAGTTCTGTTATTTACACCTTGATCACAATTAACCACTTCACATAATGTATATGCTAAAAAAATTTAGTACATGAAACAAGTCACCAGTTGAAGTAAAATATTATAAGGGTACCTGATTATTGACATTTGGTGTAGGTGTTATACCAACTACCGCGGGTCCAGAGTTAAAGCTTGCTGATGGATCAGCTTCAGATGCAACATAAGACTGGCTAGCAGGCACGAGAGCCAGTGCGTTTGAAGAAAGCTCGGACAGAGAACCCAGTAAATCCATTTCCAAAGCAGATGTGGCAGGAGCAATACCATTTGATGTGGTAGGAGCAATACCATTTGATGTGGCAGGGGCAGCTATTGAAACATTTAAAGATAATAAAAAGGAGAATGAACAATCAACATCAGGTAGTAAACGAATAATATGCAAGTAAATGGAAAAAAATGCAGCGATGAAGTACTTCCAAGAAATAATATGATACCAAATGAGAGATGCAACAAAATATATAAATCAAGTAATCTAATGTTTTTTGCCTCTTTCCATATGGAATAAAAACAAAATCGTTTATTCAATTATTGATTAAGAGAATAAGAGTTGCAAGCAATGAATGAGATATCACATATAGGAAAACTGAAATATCATAAAATAGAAAAAAACTTAATTTATTATGCTTTTGGACCCACAAAGTTACTTCTATGTTGATTACTTTTGGAACACTTTATGACAAGCTCCTCAAAATTCATAAGAAAAGCCTCCATGGAGATCTACATTCATGACGACAATATTCCCAGAAAGCAACCTAAACCAGCCAACAAATGTCTTCAGCATGATTTAGGATAAATGAAAATTACAGTAAGCTCCACAGAATCTTGCCTCTTAACTGAGCAACTGGATAAAAAGGCAAACAATGTATACTAATCCAATATGATCCAAGAATTTATTGCATGGTGAACATCCAATTGCAATGCTCAACCATACAACATAGTTGAGGAACCAGAAGACAAGAAATCAAACAGTTCAAGTATTGCTACATCTTTACCTGAAAATGAACCTCTAGGATCAAATTCATCAAATCCACCAACTTCCTGGTTGCTATACTGAGCTGAAGTAGGAGGGGATGCCGAAGCAGGGGGTGAAGCAGGAACAGGGTGTGGAGCAGCTGCAGTTTCATGGCTCGGACTAGCATCTTTGGGGGAGGCCGCTTTAGGGGCATAAGCTTGTGAAGATTCTCCATCCCTATTAATGATATGAATTCAGAACCAATGCACAAACTCAAAAAGGTGGCAGTCAATGTATACAGGAACACTTTACCTTTCATTGTAAGAAGGGCTATGAGTAGCACCAACAGCATCCTCATAACTAGGAGGTGCATCAAAGCTTTGTCCAGAAAATCTATTCTCAAGCTTTTTCCCAGCATAACTGATTTAAAAATCAATTAATTAAACAACATAGTTAATAATTGTTTCATGAGAAATAGATCAAAGAGGTCAAATCCAAATACCTTCCATCCTGTGATTGCTCATCAGCTTTTGCACCACTTCCTCTGCAAGAGAAAATACTTGCCATAAACATATTATTGAAACGAAGTACCCACATTTGTTTCAAAATGTTAATACCAGCTAAGATATATGTAGATATAGAAAATATCAAACTCAGAAGGGCCGTGAATTCAATAGGCTAGTAATCATAGCTACCATAAGAATTTGACCACAATATGTTAGAAGAATATCATTCAAAGGAGCATTGGTATCCAAGATGATTAGGTGGAATCTCCTTCTCATATTTAGTATTCAAAAATCCTATTCATCACAAAAAGGTGCAGTGTCAAGTTCTCTTTCTTTATTTCTACAGTGAGGCTTTATCAACTTCTCTTATAGCAGAACAGGCCCTCAATTCATCCTCCTAAACTCTCCTTTTTCAATAAAAGAAAAGATCAAGACATGACAACAGTATTTCACATTTCATATTATTTGAGCAACAGTATTGACATGACAAGACATGCTTGGAATTCCTCTGGAACATTTTACATGTTTAACCAGCACAACGGTACAGGAGCTTGGGTTTACTTCACAATCTATATTTAACTTGAAGACCATTTTGTTGAAGATGAGATTTGTACTTTCATTTATTTTTTTTCTACTATCGCAAACTATATTATCTTAGATGAAAGGAGTGCATGTTGAAGCATTTGCACACATTCCCTATTTTAAGCATGAATTGGACCCATTTCACAAGATTTATTATTTTCTATTTTCTTCAAATTTTGGGAGGATGAAGAGCAAAAAATCATCTTTAAAAGCAGTTTGCAGCAGCCTGAGCAAAAATGATTAATTATGGTGAAACGATTATCAATGAATTGTGTTCTTGGAAATCAAGCTTTTTAGAAGTTAAATGCAATTTTTTGGCCAGTGACTACGAGACACCTAAAGTTTATTTGACATTTTAGTAATACAAAAATAACTGCCCCTAAACAAAAGCTTGGAACAGATCCAGATATTCTCACCAAGTAAATTAAGTAGAAGAAATTCAATAATAGGAAACTAGGGATTCAGCGAACCTTGAAGAATATTGGCCATCATCCTCATTTGCACGACTTCTCTCGGGATCAACACTTCTGCTTCTTGGCCCATAATTATAGTCATCATTGCTTTCACTTCTTCCTCGGTAGTCATCATCCCTGTAACCATCTCGGCCAAAACGCTCCTCATTATCCCTACCATATCTGTCCGTATCACGGCCATATGATTCCCCATACCGACCATATCTGTCATCATCCCTAGAACCCCATTCTCTTTCTCTCCCATAGCCATTCCTATCATCATCTCGGTTTCCAGATCTGCCTTCGTAACGATCATCATCATATCTGTCTCCATACCCTCCGGAGCCAGGACGATACATGCCACCCATCGGAGTACTGCGGAATCTGTTGATATAAAATGTGAATAAAGCATACACTATTTGGTTTATGAAATTAGCAAGCAGGCAGTTCAGCTGAAATGTGAATTGTGAACAAACAAGGAAAGCCGAAAAAACTAAAATAGTAAAGACATACAGGCCTCTGAGAATGCATAAGAAACTAAACAGGATGCACATAGAGGCAAACAAACAAAAGAATACGAAAGAAAGAAAGTGTAAGAAACAGAAGTAGGATTCCATGAGATAAGTCAACTTCTATTAAATGTGTATGAACGACATGTACTTGATTTTGCTCTATAGTGCACCAAGAGAATCACTGCTGCAACCAAAGGAGCACAGAGTAGAAATTAATACAGCAACACTACAGCATCCATAAGGACATAGAACAGGGACGTAGGCACAGATACCTGAAGCCCCTCATTCACACAACTCAAACTTGAAAATGACTGGATCCAACACCTAAGTTAATCCAAAATTTTCATGTTTCCACAACCAGTAGATTCATTCACCAAAAAAAAAATCAACAAAAGCATAGCTATAAAATATCGAAGCTTAAGTTCCAAAACAGGAGATGTTTCATAAATAAGAAATAAAAAGAAACTAGATGAAGATGACCAAGGCAATATGATGCACAACTAGAAAGCACGCAACCATTAGCAACTTAGTGGGTGTTTGCCAACACCTTTAAGTATGAAAATAACCACTGAAGATAATAAGTCACTATAAAGAAATTAATATATATCATAAAAAATGAGTTGAAGCAGCAGGAGATATGATGCATGCAATCAGAGAGCTTTAGGTGCAACTTACTTGTCTTTATTAGCAGCAGCCTTCTGACGGACTTCTAGTATTCTTTCCTTATCATTTACGAGCACTACTAAACTCTGAGATTTCTTTCTAACATTATTACCCTGGTCTCTTCCACTGGAATCAATATATTGGAAATCGGACAATGTCTATGCAAAGGGGGAAGGTTACAAAACTCATCAATTTACACCCAAGGTGAAACACTAAAATAAAAGAATTCAGAGAATAAAGAAACTAACAGATATTTGGTAAGCATGTTCTCTGATGTCATCTATGACACGCTCGGACCCATGGGCAACCAAGTAGTCCAGGATAGTCAGAGCCTGCATAAAATCAGCAGGAAAAGTCTGACTGGATAGTTAACAGATGACAACTTCAAGGAAGCTAATTTCCAAACAGGGATATGAGCAACGAAAACAGAGTAATCTCCCTGAATTTGCACTTGATGCTTTGGAAGCTTGTGAAAGTTAAAAATAAGGCAACTATACAAGAAATTCTAGAAGTAAGGAAAAACAAACCTTGTACACATGACGCCAATTTTTCCCAGTATCATTTATACGCTTCCATAATACTGACATGATCATCTGATACTCGTGACTGTTATACAGGAAAGTTCAAAACCTTCTATATGAAAATTAACCTTCATAAAGTGCTATAAAATATACTGAGTCGGTCTGAACTTACTAGTTTCTAGTTGCCTGAGCAATATCTGCAAGAAGGGTTCCATGAGGACCCCATGGCTCATTGCTAGTTGCATCAAGAACCTGAAAAAATAAGCCAACCACAACTTAAATCCACCAAGAAGAACTAGGAAGACCACAAACACCTCTTCCAGCTTACATTATTATTATTAAGTTTTAAGGAACATAATTGGGCCAAAACATGTCAGTATCAAGAGAAAGAAAATCTGTTTGCTCAAAAAAAAAAAAAAAAAAAAAAAAAAAATCAAGAGAAAGAAAATCTGAAAGTGAAAGACGAAGTGATATGCCAATCAAAAGGAAAAACAGATAATTACCTTCTGTTCTATTGAAGGGACTTTCAGAACTTTCTTGTTGACCCCTCTCTTACTGCAAGACATATAACATTCCTAAGAAAATGCTAAGGCAACCAAAAATAATATATGATCTAAATATTTGAACAAACTCAACAGCTAAATAGTTCTATGTTAAGAGTAGCCCCTAACACCTTTTCCGATTAATTAGAAGCTGAAGAGATTTAAGACAGTACAAAATAACAGTGGGAAGTGAAATAAAATGCACTAGTTAAAAAGACAAGCTCACATGTCGCGGACAGTCTGATCAAAAGCCTTCTTCATTCCACCCTTGCCTGAGAGAAGTCGAATCAGTTAACTCTTATCAATTTATTGCCTGCACAATTAAATAAAAACGTTATCCTCCAAAAAAATGAAAGAAAAAAAAGAAGCAGCATAAAAGCCGTTCCAAGGTTCCTCTTCATCAATCATTAGTACAGCTTTTAAAATGATCAATATCAATTTCAGAGAGAAAAGTATCATGAGTTAATGATTTCAATTGGATCAATTAATGCACAGAAAAATGAAATTACACAAGACATCTTTAAATCTAACATCAACTCGGAATAACCAATCAACGGGAAAAGAACAAAACAAAACAAGAAGCAATCATAACAAAACAACAATGTACGAAAAGGCAACAAAAGCAATTACCAAGACAGTAAATTATTCATTACACGTAATATAAACACCAATTCAGATCTAGACAATCAGCTACAACCGAAAAGGCGAAGAAAAAGCTTAATTTCACCGACACAGGCGGCGAGAATTAGATCCGGAAGAGTATGCAAAATTGAAGATCCAGAATATACGATAAAATACAATAGACGAAAATCGCGAAAGTGAAGAAGAAGAAGATCATACCAGTGAAATAAACAGCCTCCGTCACCGTATATCAGATCTGAAGATATGGCGTTGATGGATGGCTGTCGAGATCGGGATCGGGAAGGGGGGCGGGAGGGGGGGGGGGAGGGAGGGAGAGAGAGAGAGGTGAAGGGAAAGAGATGCCTGTGTAAGAGAAAATTCGTACATTTGAATGGGATTAAGCTGTCTTTTAGTTGGAAAATTGAAATTTTAATTTTAATTATTCTTTGAAATTTTATTCCAATTAATAGTAATATTATTAATATATATATATATTTTTTTTAAAAGTATGTTTGAAATGTAAAATGTTGTTTTCTAGGTGTAGGTCGCAACTACACCCACCATTTACGCGTCACGGAGTTCCTCTATAGAAAATGTGCATCTTGATTTAATTTTATATGGATTTTATTTGTAGCACTCGTTTCAAAATCTTTTGTTTTGAGTTATTCGTTGTCGACTTTATAAAAATTCGGTTGAGTTAATTTATTAAGCCAAATAAACTTAAATTTTATAGCATATATTATAGCAAGTTTATTAATTAAATTAATATTTTCATAATTTAGTGTAAAAAGTATGATAAATGTTTACCATTATAAAAAAAAATTTAAATATGAATATGATATTATTTTTTGTATAAATAGTTTTTTCTTTCTATAGAGTCTAAATTTATCAAGTTCGTTCAAAATCAACTTAGATTCAATAAAATTCCTAAATTACAGAATATTCAATAAAAAATAACTCGAAAATTAACTTTATAATAAATAAATCAAATTTAAGCAAGATATTACTCATTTCAATTCGACTCGTCTGATTACATCCCAAAAAATAGTACTCCCTCCGTCCCGGCTGAATTGTCCCGGTGATGGAGGGCACAATAACCAAGGAGTGTGAGTGTAAAGTAAGTTGAGTGGAATTAATATTTTATTGTTGAGTGTGAAAAAGTTGCCTTTTTAAGTAATGGGACAATTGAGGTGGGACGGACGAAAAAGGAAAGTGGGACAATTGAGGTGGGACGGAGGGAGTACATATTAAAAGGACTAAGAGGATTAGTAAAACTCGTTAAAATGTATGAAAACAATTATGTTGTTAAATGAATTTGTCGATGTATTACTAATCAAATATTGTTCTAAAATATGTTTTGGTTTAATTGTCCAAATAACACTATATTAATTTATTAATAGGAATGTTAATTTAACTTGAAAAATACACGTTGATCCGATCAAATCAAGCCAAAAAGCTAATTGCGATTGAAGTATTTTGGCCTCATAAAAATTTGGTCTGAATAGTTTGGAATTATGGGTGAGTATGAGTCAAGTTGACTTGCGAGCTGCTCGAGATCGACTTAATACTATTTAAGTTGAGCTTGAGTTTTATGATTCTCAACTCAATAGGCTCTCAAACCTTATCGAGTTGAATTTAAATCGACCTAGGCTCACGAGTAGGGGTGGGTCAGTACGGTATATCAAAATTTCTTTACCATACTGCACTTTGTGGTATGTGAAAACTGATATCGTTACTGTAACTATCTGTATACCAAAATTGCATGATATACCGTAATAATGGTATAACATGCATCCCGAATATTATTTATTTAAAAATATATGCATATTAATAATATCATTTTTAACACTTATATTATTTATGTTAAAATAATTACTTTTTACCTTAATAAATTGACTGTAAAATTAGGGGTATAATCGAGCCGAGTCGAGTCGTGAGATGCTCGAACTCGGTTCGTGCAAATTTTATTGAGTTCAAGTTAGGTTCGAGCTAAAAAAAATTAATATTTGAGCTCGAGCTAGATCGTTAAAGTTCGAGTTCGACTCGAGTTCAGCTCGAGCTCGATTCTTATAGTCTTTATCGATCTTGAGCACGAGTTCGAGCTCGTGAGCTCGAGCTCGAGCTCGTAAGCTCGAGCTCATTTATACAAAAAAATCTATATTCTCTATAAAATGCAAATATTGTAATGATAAAATACACAAAAAAGGAATATCAAATATATTGCTCCCTCGCTAATGCAAATAATATAGAATCATTCAATCATCTATCTACAATTTGTTTTGATAAACTCAAACACTTAAATAACAACAAATTAATAATTAAACGAAGATGAAACATGAAATCAAAATAATTATATGATAATATGTGAAATATATGATGTTGGGCCCAAAAATGATTGGGCTGTAAGGATCAGGCCCAGGTCTAGTAGGGACGGCAATGGCCCAAAAAGGATCCGCTTCAACAAGCTCCCTCGAACCTAACAAGACCTACCGAATAATACCAGCCCAATCGGCCACAACCCATCAGCAAGGTCCAACCTTTGTAGAGCACGGCCCAAGAAGCCCAAATCACGACCCACCTCTAGGGAGCCACCACAAATCCTCACGACCCATTCCTCCCAACAAGGAGCTCCGGAACCAGCACGCACAACTCCTCAAGAGGATAAGGAGGTCAAGTCCCAGGCCGCGCAAAGCTCCAAAGGAGGTTCAAAACTCTATGCCAACGGTCCCTATGAAAATCAGAACTGCTTCCAGATTCTTCGCGCCACCAACGGGAAGAATGATCACTGTAAAATCTACAGATTAATTATAGAAACAGTGGCAAATAAATTTGTAAACCCTAAGGTTATCGAATCCAGGGGAATTGTGTGGGGAAACTATCCTATATACTAGCTATGATCCTAAGATTCATTGTTTGAGTGAACAGAAAATCAGGGTTTTGTTTGGAAAATAAAGATGATAATGCTGAAAATTAAAGATGTTTTGAAATCAAATTTAAAAGAACACAGATTCTAGGGAAGAAATCTTATTATGGATAACATGTAGGAATCAATTAATTTAACAGGTGGAATACTGCAACAATGCTATAATTCCTTGTTTGGCAAATATAACCTAGATTACTAATTAGTGACTATCTCCGCTCGGTTTCAAGTACACCAAACTAGTCAATCTGATAAGCAAATCAGTTCAATTCCTACAGTCTAGTACATCTGTTTGGATAGTGCAGATTGTATCATGCATTCCTAATCCCACTATCAATATTCACCTCTCGGTCCTTCTATCAATAGCTAGACATCTAAATTAATCGTCACCTCTCGGTCCTTGAATTAATCTAGAATTAAAAATAAACACAGGAATCATGAACCTAATTAATTAATCCTAACATGCATCCATAATAATATCAAACCCTAGAACACGCTAGGGTTTCTATCCACTCATCGCAGATAGAAATCCAAAAGAAAACATATTAAATTGCAGAAACATAAAGAACTTACAAAAAAAATAAAGGGTTTCGTGTTCCCCAAGTCTTCAAACTCTAAAAACTAAATTGTGGAATGAAAATATGATGATTGATACTGAAAAAGTCGAATTTATTAGGTATTTATAGGGGTGGATGTGTATCCTATCAAATCTAGGGCTAAAGATATGAATAAATCCAATTTTCTTCAAATTTCCCGCATCAGCAGACCCGCGTCGATCGTTGCTGATTGGCGTCGATCGACGTGGCTTCCTCTTCGCCGTCGATCGATGTGAATTCACGTCGATCGACGTGGTCTCTCGCCCCTTCTGCGCGGTCTCACGGTTTTGGCCATAACTTCCTCTCCCGAACTCCGATTGACCCGATTCCAGTTGCGCTGGAGAGCTAACTGATAAA
Source organism: Plectranthus barbatus (assembly GCA_026898455.1). Classification (NCBI taxonomy): domain Eukaryota; kingdom Viridiplantae; phylum Streptophyta; class Magnoliopsida; order Lamiales; family Lamiaceae; genus Plectranthus; species Plectranthus barbatus. The sequence goes on along the minus strand of JAPKLW010001499.1, from coordinate 106,289 downwards.
CACTCATTTTGTGCATTTTACTGATGTGGATTTGCTCACTTTTGACCTTAGATTGGACTACTACGTGGTGTTTTCATACATTATCCATATTCTTTTAGGAATTATTACGTTTGGTCTGGTTTGTGGTTGTTTATGCAGATTTCACGCACATTTGAGCTGTTTACAAGGATTGAATGAGTGCCGTGGAGCCAATTGATGTTTGTTTGCATCAGGAAGAGGAAGAAGTGAGAAAAGACTGCGCCCAAATATGTTTTAGGTCAAAATTCACTGGAAACCCGTCCCGAAAGCAGTTTATGTTCAAAGAAACAGTCACAAATTCCTCCACACATGGAATTCGAGCTAATGGAGCATGCCAATAGATAGATCTTCGAGTTAGCTTTCCAATGCAACTGGAATCAGGTCAATCGGAATTCTGGAGCAAAAGTTATGGCCAAAACCGTGAGACTAACGCAACCGGCGACCCGGTTGCATAACCGGCGACCCAGTTTACGCAACCGGCGACCCGGTGGAATATACGGCGACCTGGTGGGTTGCGCAATCAGATCGCCGGTTGTGCAAAATGCCTCGTAACAGAAACGGCGACCAAGCAACATATCCGGCGTTCAAGTGGAATAAACGGCGTTCAGGTGGAAAAACCGGCGACCGCCGGTTATGCAATCGGGTCACCGGTTCTGCTAATTCCTTCGTGACATGTCCGGCGATCTCCCTACATATCCTACGATCGCCGGACGTGTTTTTTTTCACTCGCCGGTTGTGTAAGTTTTGACGTATTCTGACGTATCTAAGGCCCAAAAATCATATCTTTTGGAGATTTGAAAAGCCCCATCTATATATAGGACGTCCCTGAACCAAAATAGGGCTCCTTTCATCATTTTTCTGAAATTATAAGCATAGAATTGAGAGCAAAAGCAGGGGAACTTGAAGAGCACTCCAGGATTCGAAGATTGAAGACTCTACGGGTTTTTGATTTCTATGTTTTCTGTTATTGTGACTCTTCATCTCTTTGTTTTTCTAGAATTTAGCATGATTGGCTAAATCTACTCATGGATTCTAGGGTTTGAAACTTTGTATTTATTCATTCAACAATTTATGTGATTCAATGTTCCTGTTCCATTGATGTTCTAATTTTATTTGGGATTTTCATTAATTGCGAGATACTGGCCATTGATTGCGATTTGAATTGGTA
>JAPKLW010001499.1:0-96433 GCA_026898455.1 Plectranthus barbatus | reverse complement strand
CCATCTTAAGTGACTGAGAAAGTTCTTATTTTCTTTCTGGTGTCTTCTACAAACAACAATCATTATAACAAGTTGTAATTGACTTAATCTTCAGAATAATCAAGTGCAATTAACCAGTTGCTAGGCCAATCACTTATCGTCTCCTTCTCTTGAGACGTCATCAAACTCAAGAAGACCTAGTTTGATGCATAGCTCTTTGAAGCGAGCCTCAGGTAGCGGTTTGGTAAATATATCTGCTAACTGAGAATCAGTTCTAATGTATTCCACCGAGATATCCTCCTTTTCGACGTGATCTCGGATAAAATGATTACGAATATCAATGTGTTTCGTCCTTGAATGTAGAACTGGATTCTTCGAAATAGAAACTGCGCTATTGCTATCATAATAGATAGGAACACATTCTATATCTATTCCATTGTCCTTAAGTTGTTGCTATATCCACAACACTTGGGCACAACAGCTGGCTGCTGCTACATATTTTGCCTCTGTGGTTGATGTAGCTACCGAATGCTGTTTCTTGATGAACCAACTAATCAGTTTATGTTCTAAAAAATGATAGGTTCTGCTTGTGCTTTTCCTGTCGATTCTGCAGCCTCCAAAATCTGAATTAGAGAATCCATTCAGCATGATTCCATCAGTTTTGGGATACCAGATACCTAGAGACTCTGTACTCTTGAGATATCGGACAATTCTCTTTGCTGCATCCATGTGCGACTTCTTTGGGTTTGCCTGGAACTTTGAACATACTCCTACTGCATAGGATATGTCTGGTCGACTGGCAGTTAGATACAGTAAGGATCTTATTATTCCTCTATAAGCTGTCGGGTTGACAAATTCTCCTTCTTCATCTAGAGTGATTTTAGAACTGGTGCTCATAGGAATCCTTAGAGATTTTGTCTTTTCTAGGCAAAACTTGTTGATCGGATCTTGAGTATACTTCTTCTGACTGATGAAAATCCCTTCGTCAGATTGATCAACTTCCAAACCAAGAAAATATGTCATTTTGCCCATCATGCTCATCTGAAACTTGTTCTGCATCAACTGGGCAAACTTCTCACATAGCTTGGTATTTTTGCTTCTGAAGATGATGTCGTCTACATAGATCTGAACCAGTAGGATGTCCTCTCCATCCTTTATCTTGAATAGTGTTCGATCTATTGCACCCTTCTCAAAACCACTTTTAAGCAAAAACTGAGAGAGAGTTTCATACCATGCTCTAGGTGCTTGCTTTAGTCCATATAAAACTTTTTGTAACTTGTAGAATTGATTTCCTTGCTCGAAACTTGGGGATTGTTCGACGTAGACTTCTTCCTTTAATTTGCCGTTGAGAAATGCACTCTTCACATCCATTTGAAGAACTGTGAAGTTGTGATAGGCTGCATACGCTAGGAATAGTTGAATTACTTCCAGTCTGGCTACTGGTGCAAATGTCTCATCGAAGTCTATCCCTTCACATTGAGCGTAACCTTTTGCAACCAACCTTGCCTTATTTCGAACAATGGTACCGGTCTCATCTCTTTTATTCTTAAAGACCCACTTGGTACCAATTACAGACTGATGTGTAGGTCTGTCTACAAGATACCACACATTGTTGCGAGCGAACTCATTTAGTTCCTCTTGCATCGCATTTATCCATTCTGTAGATTGAAAAGCTTCTGTGATCTTTACTAGTTCGATCTGAGACAAGAAGTAGGACATCAAGGCTGTTCCTTGTCTGGTTCCAACAGGATTTCCAATATCGTCAAGGATGGCTTCCTTGGGATGATCTCTTAACCAGCTGGGCTTCTTTGCTGGTTTGTCTCCAGTGGGGGTAGCTAGATCTTCAGAAACTGTAGGAGGTTCCTTTTGAGATGGTTCAGTTTCAGGTTCCGGAACTGTTTCTTTGCTTTCTTCAGAGGCTTTTTCATCTCTTTGCTTTGGAACTGTATCCTGGACTATTTTTGAGTTCTGAGCAATAACTGGCTCCTCTTCGATTGATGATCCCTTGGTGTCTTCAAGATGGATTTCCTTGGATTCAGTTAGATCTCCCTCTAGAATTGCATCTTGTTCTTCTGAAGGCTTCTTTTCACCTGAATCATCTATATGTGTGTTCCTTAAGGCCTCATCAATAACACTTGCATCATCGGCCTTGTCGACTGTTTGAAGTTCAGTCGAGAAAACTGGAGTCTCAGGTATATCACTCATTGATCTAGTCGGAGGAACCGTCTGATTATTATCAAGATCATTCTTAGGTTCCTTATTGACATCATCGATCTCATGATTTCCTAGACTCAGTTCTTGAAGAGTCCTGCGCACTAGAGTAGCTTCATAAAAAACAACATGACATGTTATTTCCACAATCTGGGTTGTCTTGTTGAGTTCCCTATATCCCTTGTATGATGGATGTCCATATCCAAGGAACACACCTTCATCAGCCTTGGGGCTGAAGGTACTCAACTTAAACTTCCCATTATTGTGAATATAATATGGAGAACTGAAAGCATGAAGATGGGCTATAGAAGGCTTACGACCATTGTAGATCTCATAGGGAGTTTAGTGTGGCTGCGTGTTGAATGCACTTCTGTTTTGTGTGTAGCAGGCTATCATCAAGGCTTCTCCCCAGAATCATTTGGCAATGTTAGTTTCAGCCATCATGGTTTTCACTGCTTCTTTGAGGGTCCTGTTCTTTCGCTCTACGAGTCCATTCTGCTGCAGAGTTCTTGGAGCAGACTTCTCATGACCAATTCCTAGCTCAGCGTAGAAGTCCATTAAGGGTCCATTGCAGAACTTTGTTCCATTATCTGACCTTATCCTCTTCACTTTTAATCCCTTTTCATTTTAAAGACGGTTGATCAATCCTGGTAGATGAATCTTGACCTCATCCTTGGACTTGAGTAGCACCACCCATGTATATCTTGAGTAGTCATAAAAAACTACTAATGTATATTTTCGTTTTCCAATTGTGGGTGGGGTGACTGGACCAAACAAATCCATGTGAAGCAGCTCTAGTATTCTCTCTGTGTTTGCTGTAACTGGCCTGATCTTGAAGGAGGCTTTTGTCTGTTTCCCGAACTGACACGCTTTGCAGATCCTTCTTTTTGGAACTTTTTATCTGGCAATCCTTTAACTAATTTGTGCTTCTCCAGATGTCGGATAGAATTGAAGTTTAAATGGCTAAGCCTCTTGTGCCATAGCCAATTTATAGCTTCTGTGGAATTGATTGCAATGAGGCATGTCCCTTTTACTCCACTGGACCAGTCTACATTGTAGAGGCCTCCTTTTCTAATTCCTCGGATTATGATCTTGCGTGACTCCTTGTCTATCACTTGACATTCTGACTTTTTAAATCTGACAATGTGGCCACTTTCACTCAGTTGACTTATGCTGAGGAGATTGTGCTTCAGATTCGTGACCAAGGATACGTTCTGAATGATTATCCCATTGTGCTCCATGTATCCTATTCCAATCACTTGACCCGGTGGCCTTGTTTCCGAAGCTGACAGTTACTCTTTCATATATTTCTAGGTTTTTGATCAGTCCGTTTTCTCCTGTCATATGGGCTGAGTATCTGCTGTCCAATATCCATGTTCTTGTCTTCTTCAGCGGATTCCTACTCTGCAACACAAAAGAAATTATTTAGGTCCCCGTATCCTTTCGGGTCCTACATGGTTAGTCATGTGAATCCAACCTTTTGGTATCCACACTTGTTTCACTCTAACAGTCTGTGAAACCAAATTACCTTTCTAATTACGATAAGCACTATTTCTAAATAGGTGTGTGCTGTGTGGATGTGTGCTGTTTAAGTGTGTGACTGGTGAACTCTTCCTGAACTGACTGTTCTTGAAGGAGTTTTTGGAGGTTTTTCTCGGAAGTGTAGCCATCACAGTCCTTTAAATATGAAAATGATTGGACTCTGGCATCAAATAGGTGTTCCACCTATTTGGGTGATAGGTATGATGTGCAACAGCTCTATTATAACCTCTCGGATTAAATTCCAATTGTCGAATAGACTTCCTTGCAACATGTGTATGTTTCTTAATCATTCTTGTTGGTAAAACTGGAATACTTGCATGGGAAACATTATGATTATCTAGTTTTGAGGGATGGTCAGTTTTCCTCATGGCAGTCTGCTTGTTCAGTTTTCCAACTGTGTTCGCATTCTGTCGAGATGCCAGTTCAGTTTTTTACCAGGAACTGGTCTTAACACTCTCATCAACTGGTCTCTTGGAAATTTCCTTTCCCTTTTCCAACGAAGTACCTGAACTAAGTCTTGCTTTTACAAAGCCTAAATGAGTGTCCTCAGTTCCTAAGGTGGGATTATGATTGTTTAGGATTTCCTCCTCAGTTTGATATTCAACATATCCAAGTTCGAATTTATCGGATGGAGGTCTTTGAACACTCAGAATCTCACTTAAGGTCTTTGAGTTTCTTTTAAAAAAACTGTTACATTCAGCATGCTCAAGTTTCTTTAGAGAATCACGTTCTTTTGTCATGCTTTCAAAATCTTTAAATAATTTGACATGCTCTTCTCTTATGTAATTTAATTCTATACTAAGCAATTTATTTCTTTCTAGCTCCTCTGTCAAGACTGAAATTTCAGATTTTAGTGAGGCATTTTCACTAATTAGTGTATCCTTAATTTCATGAAAGTTTTCAAGTTTTTTAATAATTTTCTCAAGCGTGATATCTTCTGAACTAGAGTAGCATGCTTCAGAATGTGTATCAAAGCATAAAGAAACACTTGGTGTGGGCAGGTTAGTTGTTACTAGGATTTCGTGATTTGAGGCGCTTTCTTCTTCATCGGCAACATCTCCATCTATGGCTGCCATGAAAGCGAGAAATGCTTCCTCTTCCTTTTCATCTTCAGACGTGTAGTAGCCATCGTCATGGTCTGGTACGTCTGGTACTTCTGTCTTGGTGAGCATTGCTTGGGCAATAGCTCGGGATGCTCTCTTCTCGAACATTTTCTTTAGTATGTCTCTCTCCTTCTGAGAGACTTGAGGGCATTCATACTTCAGGTGGTCAGGGGAGTTGCACTCGTAACACGTATGCGGTTCTCTCTTGATGAACCTCTGCTCACTTGATTGACCTTCCTTCTCCTTGCCTTTAGCCTTCTCAAGAAGTGCAGTCAGGTTCTTTAACGGCTCTTCCAGTTTGGCAACTGACAGTTCAGTTTCTATTTTCTGAACTGTGTTAGAGATGGCTGGTGAGGATTGATGGGCAGTTTTCTCAAAGTAGACTGGCCTTTTTGAACGCCTTTGGAAGTCTCTTTTTATGAAGAATGCTGCATCAACATCGGTTGCTGAACTTGGAGTTCGAGCAGCTTCATTTATGTTCACCATATGGATGTCCCACTCATGGGCTTGAAGTTCATCGAATAGTTCCTTGGTGGACATTTTTAAGAGATCCATGGCCTTCAGACTGGTGGTTTTAACAAACCAGTCTTTCTTTGACAGTCTTGAAAGAGCTTTAACGTTCAGGTCTGCTACTTATTCTTCTCTTCCGAGGTTCTTCATCTCACTGACGATGGTATTAAATCTTGCCTCCATCGATTTGATTGATTCACCGGGTAGCATTTGAAAGGATTCATATTTTTCCACGGCTATTTGCTTCTTGTTGCGCTTCATCGTATCTGTTTCTTTCGTGAGATTGTTGATTCAATCCCATAGTTCCTTGGCAGAGTTGTTCTCCACAAATGCGTCTTGAAGATTATCTGGGAGAGATTTTAAAATCATCTCTTGTGCGATGAAGTCGACCTGGTGATGTTTCTTGTCCTCAACTGTCCATTCCTCAATCGGCTTATCTATGTATTCGACATCGCCTGGATTGTCTGGTGTCTTAAGGTTGATTTTGGTTGTCTGAATCTTCAGAGGTCCCCTTTCCAGGACTTCATCCGTCTCTGGATGTTGTGCTCTTAGTTGAATGAGACACTTCTTCTTCCATACTTCAAACCTCTCTGCATTGTACTTGGGAAGACTCGTATGAGTTATCATTCTTTAGCAATACTCTGCTCACTAAAGAACACTAGATAAATAGTTAGAGTGTAAGGAAGTACGGATCCGGTCTTAAGCGACTCAAAATAGGACTGTCTAGAAAGACCGACCGGCTCTGATACCACTTGTTGGTCCCAGATCAGAGTACAAACAATGTGCAGTGGAAGTAATTAAACAATGAATTACACTCTAAGTATGAATACAGTTCAGTTGCTATCACTGTTTGTAGCTGACATTTTTGATATGAAACAGAGTTTTATATTAGCGAGCAGATTAGTTAGCAGATTTACAGTTCAAACAGTTTGACAATTTATACGCTTCAATACTTACGCAGTAAGTATTGAATGTTTCAAAATATCCAGTAAACTGTAAGATGCAGAATGTAAATCAAAACTGTAAACGACACAGGATATTATAGTGGTTCGGAGCCTAAAGTCCTACGTCCACTCTTCGGATATCAGATCCAGTAATTCACTTTATAAAGATACAATCCTCACGATCTATAGCCAGCTGCTGCAGAAACCTCTGTCCACAGCAAGATGGATCACTCGCCCAGACAGTTGCTCTTCACTCCTTCTTCAGTCCGTCGAAGGCTTTGTTCTTCTCTGTGGACCGGCTCGAAGTTGGACTGAGGACAAACCTCCCTTTTCCTTCTTCGGTAAGTTGGATGATTTTGTTCTTCCCAGAACGTCAGCTGTTTGGCGGTAGCCCGTAATAACCTGTTCTTCTTTTGCAAAGACCAGACTGCTGTGTTCTTACGTAGACAGTAAGAACACCAAGATACTAGATTAAATCTGCTAACTCAATCCTAGTAATAGCAACATCGCAAAGTGAATCTCCTCCTACTCCATAGCAATGAATGCAGTGAGCTCAATAAGAGAACAATGACAGCGATGTCTTCTCCCTTGAAGGCGTGTAATGCTTTTCTTCAGATTCAGGCGGGAGACAATAAATGGAGATTCAACGTTTGTAGATAATTGAGCAGAGAGATATAGATTTTGTCAAGGGTTTTTAAGTCTCTATTGATCCTGCTATTTATAGGTGAGCCACCAAAAGATAGCCGGTAGAGACATTGGAGATGGTGTCCAATCACAATCCATGCTCTTCTGAAAAGTTGCTTGTCACTCTGCTTTTTCTGCTACAAGGTACTGCTTTTCAGAGCAGTTTGTACTTGTGTGTTAAACGTCGAACGTTGTACGCCAGTCGCAGCTTCGAATCTGTCTGTCCTTTTTCATTAGCCTTTTTGGCGTTCCCTTACTTCTTGTTCGACATCTTATCATGTACACATTTCCTGATGCGAAACTGTCTTGCTCTTGAAACTGCAAACTCCTCTTAGCAGTTTATTTGTGAAAACTGTATCCACAGTTTTTATGACCTTGCTATGCTCGTCTTCTCTTCTTAGTCAAGACAATTTTTGTCTGAACGATCTCTTCTTCAAACTGTTCCACAGTTTTGTTGACTTCCATCTTCCTGGACTATTACAACTCGAATTATCCTATACAAGGATTACATGAGCTAATAACTCTAAGTCCTAGACTTTGGTATTTAGTTTTGACACATCAAAACATCAAATTAAGGTAGGATTTCTACATCAATACCTAACAACTCATGACAAACCACTAGTCGTGGGTCACGGCCCCCGAGAGTTCCACTCGGCGCCCTCTGGTTACCTCGAGGAATCTAAACGTGGAATTCGATCACAACACCAACGGACGTGGCCAGAACGTCCCTCCCAACATCGGAGGAAGACCTAGGACTGGGGCTGGTGAGGCCGAACTCCCGGCAGCCGCTAAGGTGGTGATGAGAACAATCGAAAGCTATCTAAGTTATTTCAAGTCTCTGCTGGCTCGTATTCCGGGAGTACCACCACCGGAAAGAAACATCACGAGGGAAAGCTATGTGGACTCGCCCTTCGCCCCCAGCATTGCCAACATCGAGATCTCAGCAAGGTTCGTCCCACCAAACTTCGTTCCATACGACGGGACTACAGATCCGGAGAACCACATCGCTATCTACAAACATGAGATGTTTGTCGCGTCAATACCGGCTGAGGAGCGAGAAGCATGCATGTGCAAGAATTTTGGGTCCAGCCTGACCGGGCCCACCTTGGAGTGGTTCGTGAGCCTCCCGCAAGGATGCACATCCACCTTCGCTGAACCCCATCAGCTCTTCCAGCGGCAGTATGCCAGCAGCCGAAAACTGGAAAAGCATCCCAATGAACTCTATGCCATCATCCAGAAGCCTAGGGAGCCCCTGCACTCCTACGTCACCCGCTTTAACAAGGAGCTGGTCAACATTCCAAATTGCCCTCAATCGACCGCAATTGGGGTTTCAGGAAAGGTCTTGACGTAGACTCCAACCTGTACAAGGAACTGACCTTGTATTCGTGCCAGACGCTGGACGACGCCCTCAACAAGGATGGGGCTCGTATAAAGTGGGAAGAAGACGAACCCTATCGGGTCTCAAGGAGGAATGCCCTCTGCACTCCAGGGAGATCATCGAGAAACGATAAATATGAACCCCGCGACAGGAAGGAGGCCATGTCGCATCCCTACATGCGACTGCCAATGAGCAACACTCCCTACGTGCCTGACTACACCCTGAGCATAGAACCTGCGGACTTGGTGAACAATGTGCTCAAACAGATGCCTGGGGTTGTAAGATGGCCATCCCGGATGATGACCGACCCTGCCTAGCGGGACGCCAAGAAATTCTGCGAGTTTGATAATGACCACAGTCATCGTACAGAGGAGTGTCCTGCACTAAGGATTGAAGTCATGGAACTCTTGAAAAAGGGTATGCTTATGGAGTATCTGTCGCCAAAGGGAAAGAAGACCTGGACCCAAGGAAAGACCAACCCTGGGAAGAAGCTGAACAATGACAAACCTCCGCCAACATCTCCAACCACGAAGAAAATAGTGCACTATATCACTGGAGGGTCAGAGGTCAGCGGGATCAACTGCAACTTGGCCAAAAGAGCTTGTCATGCCGCCAGTAATACGGACGGAGTGCCCCGCAAGAACCCAGAGCACAAGGTCATCGAGTTTACCAGCAAAGAATCACCAGTGATCCATCATCTGCATCACGACGCACTGGTAATCTCATTGCCGATCTTGAAATGCCATGTTCGTTGGATCCTGGTGGACAATGGAAGTTCGACAAACGTATTGTTCTTCCATGCTTTCAAGGAAATGGGCATCCCCGAGTTGAAGCTAATAGGAAACATCACCCAATCGACTGGGTTCAGTGTGGAGAAAAGAAACACATTGGGAGATGTAAGCATTCCCGTATACTGTGGCGGAGAAAATTTAGACCTAACCTTCCAGGTCATGGACGCTCCATCGGCTTACAACGCCATTCTGGGACGACCCTGGCTGCACGAGCTCCAGGTCGTCCCCTCTACTTCCATCAAATGGTTAAGTTTCCCACAAGGTGGGGAATACACACCATCCATGGCGAGCATATTGCGTCCCTGGAATGCTACTACACCAGCCTTAAGGTAGTGAACACCATCGAGGAACCAATCAAATCCACACCTCCCGAGGACCTAGAGGAGGTCCACCTGGATGAACATGATCCCACCAAGACGACCTTCATCGGGGCAGAACTGACCCCAGAGGTACGCACCAAGCTTGTATGGTTCCTACGTTCAAAACCCTACGTCTTTGCATGGTCCCACAAGGATATGACGAGGATTGACCAAGAGGTGATGACCCATAAACTGCAAGTGGATCCCCATAGGAAACCCGTCTAACAAAGGCGACAAAAGTTCGTCCCAGAAAAGAATCAGACTATCAACGAGGAGATCAACAAGCTCCTGACCATCGGGTTAGTTAGGGAAGTCAAATATCCGACGTGGCTGGAAAACGTCCTGGTCGTGAAGAAAAAGAACGACAAGAACCGTGTTTGTATCAATTTCACCGACCTCAACAAGGCATGTCCTAAGGACCCTTACCCGCTGCCGAACATCGACAACATTGTGAACGCAACCGCATGGCACAATCTATCAAGTTTCATGGATGCCTTTTCAAGGTATAACCAAATTTAAATGCACCTGTCGGATTATGAGAAGACAACCTTTATGACCAATAAAGGAATTTACTATTATAAGGTGATGCCCTTCGGCCTCAAAAGTGCAGGGTCGACCAACCAAAGGTTGGTTAACAAAATATTTGAATACCTCATCGGGAGGACCATGGAAGTATATATTGACAATATGTTGATCAAGTCCCTCAATGCGGAGGATCATATGACACATCTACAAGAAGCCTTCCAAACCCTCGAGAAGTATAACATGAAGGTCAACCTAGCTAAATGTGCATTCGAAGTGTCCTCCAGCAAGTTCCTGGGATACATGGTCACGAAGATGGGGATCGAAGCTGACCCCACTCAAATTAGGGCAATTTACCAGCTACCTCACCCTCGGAACCCAAAAGAGGTACATAAGCTAACCGGCCGGCTCGCGGCCCTGAGCAGGTTCGTGGCGAAGTATTCTGAGAAGATGCAAACTTTCTTCTAAAAACCTTAAAGAAAGGAAAGAAATTCGAATAGACCGACGAGTGTGCGAGGGCCTTGGAAGAATTAAAGCACTACTTAACCAGCCCTTCAGTCCTAGCCAAGCTCGAAGTCGGAGAGGTCCTCTTGATGTACCTCTTCGTCTCCTAAAAAGTGGTAGGGTCAATCCTTGTGCAAAAAGTCGGGACCATTCAACACCCAGTCCACTACGCCAGCAAGGCCCTGCTGGATCTTGAAACAAGGTACACTGCCTTGGAAAATCTGGCGTTGTCACTTATCACATCTGCTCGGAAATTGAAGCCCTACTTTGAGGCACACCCCATCAAGGTTGTGACTGCATACCCACTACGCACGGTATTCTCAAAACCAAGACTATTTGGTAGGTTGCTCAAATGGGTCATGGAACTTGGAGGGTATGTCATCGAGTACAAACTAAGGACCGCGATCAAATTGCAGGTACTGACAGACTTCATGGTGGAATTCACAAACGATCTTCAAGTCTAGGAGGAGCATGGAGTGGCTCATATCGACCATGAGTCCGTAGAAGGGGAGCCCCGGATCCTTCACATAGATGGAGCCAACAACGTCCACAGCAGCCAAACTACACTTATCTAGCCCCTGGGGCGAAACTTTTCAAAGATCAATCCGGTTGAACTTCAATACAACCAACAACGAAGCTGAATACGAGGCTCTGCTGAGAGGCACCCTAATAGCTAAGGAACTAGGGGCTAGGAGAGTAGAAATCCTCAGCGACTCGCAACTAGTGGTCAACCAAATGAACAGAGAGTACCAGGTTAAGGAACCTTGACTGTTGTGCTATCACGAAGAAATTGAAAAATGAAAAGAATCCTTCCAAGAATGCAACATCAAATACGTGGCGTGGGAAGAGAATTGTATGGCCAATGCCCTAGCCGGTCTAGCCACCGCAACCACGACCGTGATCTAAAAACTAATCCCAGTAACATGGGTTGAATGCCCAATCGCCATGAATGGGGCGGAGGTCACTCCCGTAACCACAAAAGATGGATCCTCCTGGATGACACCTATAAGGTCGTACTTTGAAAGTGGAGCCAAACTGACTGACAAAAATGAAGCTATATGACTCGAACGACAAGCTGCCCGATATACAATGGTGAACGATGCTTTATATCGGAGATCCCTAGAAGGACCCTTGCTCCGGTGCATTGACGAACCTGAGGCAACCCAAGTACTACATGAGATTCACGAAGGTGACTGTGGGAACCATGTTGGAGGTTGGTCTATAGCCCACAAGACAATTTTCGCAGGCTTCTATTGGCCAACCCTGCGCCATGACGCGAGGGAGTTCTCCAGAAAATGCGATTAATGCCCGAGGTTTGATAAGTTCATAACTTTACTCACTTATATATATTATTTTCTATTATTTTATGTAATTTTCTTGAATTTATATATATATTTCATGCATGAGTCTATTATATGTGGTGTTATGCTTGTCATGGTGTGTTTTTTGCAGGTTTTAGGCTTAAATTCACTGGAAAACCGTTCCGAAAGCAGTTGACGTGCAAAAGTAGCAGTGAAGGGTTCCTCCACACAAGGAATTTGGGCTAGTTGAGCATGGAAATGCATAGAGCTTTGATTTAGCTTTCCAACGCAACTAGAATCGGGCCAATCGGAGTTCGGGAGTAAGAGTTATGACCAAACCGTGAGACCGCACATAAGAGACGAGGAGATGAAGGATCAATTTCGATCGACGGAGCTTCGACTTCAGTCGATGTGAAGACACGCAGGTCGATCAATGCCGAGCCATGTCGATCGACGCGCAACCAAATCTGGCGATATTTGATTTAATTCGAATCAAATCGGATCTTCAGCCCTAGACATGATAGGATACACATCCACTCCTATAAATAGCTAGAAATTTCGAGTTTTATTCATCTTTTATCTGACATTAAGTCCTGGAACTTGAGAAGCATTTAGCCCCTTTATTTTCCAGCACGAACCTTTATTTTCATGTAAGTTACTTTTATGGAATTTAATAATATGTTTATTTTTTGTTTTATATCTGCAATGTGTGGCTAGAAACCCTAGCGGATTCTAGGGCAATGAATATCAATCAAATGCATGTTTAATTGATTAACAATAATTGCTCGGTTTTGAATTCCTGTTTTAATTATTAGGATTTAGAATTAATAAGATCGAAAGATAAAATTGATTCTAGGTTTATAGTTGTTTATTGAAGGACTGAAAAGAGAAAATTAATAACAGGAAAATGAATTCGAATACAATTAACAATCTGTCTTAGAGGAAGATAGTAATTGTAGAGTTTAATCTAAGGAATTATAAAAGGTTGATTAGTACTATGTTATTGAGGCCGATAAAGCATATACATTCACATGCTAGTAACCTAGGCTATAATTGTTTGACCAAGAAATTATAGTATATTATGATTTCCCACCAATGCAAGTTAATTAATTGATATGTATTTTGATTGATAGTTCATCCTAGAGTCCGTGTCTTTAAATTGATTTCCTAAAACCCTTTAAATTTCCGTTTTGTTTTCTTTATTTTCCAAAACCCAAAACCCCTGATTTCTTTTGACTCAAACAATAGATTCTAGGATCATGGCTAGTACGTGAAATAATTTCGTTACACAATTCCTCTGGGTTCAACAACCTTAGGGTACTCTTATAAATTTATTTGTCACTGTCTGCAATTAATCTGTAGAATTTTACAGTGATCAAATTGGCGCCGTTGCCGGGGAATTGTTAGATATTATTTTATTATTAGTTTATCCGAGGAATTGCTGGATTGAGTGCATTTTTATTTTTATTTTTCGTGTGCGTGTGTTTTTCATGTGTTTTGCCTCGACCTCGATCGACGTCTGCCCGCATTGATCGACGTCGATAACTTACTTGCATCGATCGACACTTACCCGTGTCTGTCGATGCCAAGCTGATTTTTCCCTGTTTTCTCTTTCAGGTGGTGCATGAACACTAGGTCTCGAGGGAAGCCGCTTGTAGCTTTCAACCCTGAGATAGGAACCTCTTGTCGGAATAAAATTGGAAGGAAAAGATGGATCCACTGGAAGATCGAAACCCACACGAGGTTGACCCGAATATGCCCCCATTAGAGGACACTGATGGACAGCTTACAATGGGGGATACTTTGGCCCTCATTCTGGAGATGCACCAGATTCGTGAGACAGTTCGACAACTGACAGAGGAAGGAGAGATTGAAAGAGAAGATGCACAAAGAAGGCAAGAGAGAAAGAGAGACAACGTCTGGATGATTCGGATGATGAGGATCCGAACGCGATGGGGAAGAAATACAAGACACAGCCCAACAATGAGGGATTCATTATTGGCATCAACACCAATAATTTTGAACTCAAAACCGGGCTGATTCAGATGGTTCAGCAGAACCAGTTTGGAGGCAGAGCTATGGAGGACCCATACACGCACCTACGGATCTTTGTGGAGGTGTATCAAGCAAAATAATGTCGGACAAGATGTGATCAGACTGAGGCTGTTCCCATTTTCACTAAGGGATCAAGCCCGAGCTTGGCTGATCGGATTAGACTGCAGCAAGATCCGGACTTGGGAGGAACTGCGAGCTGAGTTCCTCTCAAATTTCTTCCTACCCTCTGTCATCATTCAGAGGAAGATGGACATTCTACAATTCCATCATAGGGTGGATGAGTCTCTGTTTGAAGCCTGAAGTAGGTTCAATGAACTGCTCAGGAGCTGTCCCAACCATGGAGTCGATACTGAAGAGCAGACTCACATTTTCTACCAGGGCATGACTGAAAGGACTCAAGAGTCCGTGGGCAACGCAACTGGGGGGGTCCATTATGAGCAAGTCCGTGGAGAAAGCTCTGAAGCTTTTTGAGAAGATGGCGCTGCACAATCAAAAGTGGGCAAACCCAAGGAGGCCATTGATAAAGGCTGTGGATAAAATGTAGATTGAAGATCCTCTCAAAACTGAGGTTGTGAAGCTGAGAGAGGATTTAGACAAATTGTCTGCGGGAGCTTCTACTGTTGCGGTTGCACATGTGCAACCCGAAGCTCCTGCGGAGGTGAGCTATCTGAATAGAGGGGATACCCCTACCTGAAGGGATTCATGAACTGAATCACGAAGATCGTTTGCCAAGATCGATAATTGAAATATCAAAAATAAATTGCTATGCCTATGATTACTCCTAGCATGCTCCTATTGATTATGCATATGGGGGTTTATGCGGAATACCTGGATTGTAGAAACCTGAAGAACGAGTGCGTAGAGATTTGATCCTCGATCCATTTTCCCACGCACCAAGATTTATTCCTAAAGATTGAGGAATTAAATCTTATGAAAATTAAATAATAATTTTTGAAAATAAACAAGAGGGAGAGAAGAAAGAAAATCTTCTGGATCTGATCTTCTGATCTGTATCCCAACTCCAATCCGAATATCTGGTGAAGATTCCCTTCGAATTCCTAGCCAGGTTGAGAAGCAGAATTTCCTCCTCGTTTCTGATCTTTAGCCCATCACCACAACTCCCAAAATACTGGTTTGCTGTGTGCAACATATGATCTTGTGGTGTGTTAAGATCTGAGGAACTGAGGCCTATTTATAGGAAAATACTGGACTTCTATTGGGCCTGAGTTTTCATGGGCCAGACCAGGGACCAGAATGCAAATAGCAAATAAGGCCTATCAATTAATTAATTCCCATATTCAACCCATAATATAATTAATTAATTAATATTGATTTATTCCACCAGAGAATCAATAATGTCCTACCTATTTGCTACCACGTTTTGAGGTACGGGTTGCATGGGCTCGGTTTATCCCCACATTTAAGGTTACAAACATTCGTTAATTAATTTAAGCTCTGACAAGCTATTTAATTAATTCACATCTTATATTCCTAAGTCAATCCACTCAAACCTTTTCAATTATGCTTGAACTTAATCAACCTGCAGGACTTTAGCATAACAAACCTTTTGAGCTGCTCAGGGAATGTCACCATCCTATACTGGATGTGGTTACCTAGTTCCAGTAACAAACAATCATACACAAACCGCTATCACCCAAGATACATATATACAAGCTCAACTAGAGCCTTTCACTGCAACTCAAAGTGACACACAATCTGCATATACTTCTATACCTTCATTTAGGTTTATGATCTCATCAAGCCATAGAGATCTAGATTCTTTTAATGTCAGATAAAAGAATCGATCTCAACTTAGGTCCTTAACAATGCGTGCCCCACACCAGCATACCAAGCCATTCAAGATAAGATGCTTATTACTGCGTATGCTGCAGCCCACACCGACAATTTTATCCTGGAACTATCTCAACTGTGATAACTATTTATATCTCGCTAGGTCAAATGATCCATACGATCTTCCGTGATCTACTACACACCCTATGATCTCCCTATCGACGAGATAATAGGATAATTGCGTTTGCGACACATGTTTGTTAATTCAGTCAGGAGATGAACATACAACATTTATGATTCCCAGTATATTAACCAATCGACCTTGTACATAATATACCAATCATAATGCTTTCAGTATATAAATCCATCACTACCAACACCAGTAAAGGAGTGGGGGATATCAATATCCGCTGAGAAACCACCACAGTTTCTCCTACTCTCACCTTGAGGTAGCCGAGCTACCACCACCGGGATTTGAAATTCAGAATGGAGAAGTGGTGGAAAAGAAGAAAGATAGACTGGATGAGGTTTTGGCCAAATACATCAAGGCCTCTGACCACCGGGTTGGAAAACTGGAGCAAGAGGTAGCCGGACTGCATACTATGGTGGATCGGATAGGAAAGCACCTGCAGATGGTTGAAACGCAGGTCAGTTAAATCGCCAACACTATTGGCGTGCACCACAAGCAAGGGCAGTTGCCGAGCACAACCGAGGTGAACACAAGGGTTCAAAAAGAATGCAAATCAGTCACACTAAGATCTGGGACGAGTTACAAGGGTCCTGAGATGGTTCAGGACGAGTTTGAAGCTGAAGAGGCGTAGAATTGCCGCGCCACTGGAGGCTTGACTTCAATCGACGCACATCCCACATTGATCAAAGTCGAGGAGAATGGAGAAGAATCAAGCAAAAATGAAGGCTCAATTTCGATCGATGCAGTTGGCATTGATCGAAGTACATGGAAATCGACGTTGATCGACGCGACCATACGTCAATCGAAGTCGAGGACCACCTCGGGCAAAATTCTGGCAAAATTTGAAGATCCTGTCCCACCTATGTCATTCCCTCAGAGGTATGCGAAGCAATAGGAGGACTCCAAGTTCTCCAGATTTGTGGAGAACTTGAGGAAGGTCAGCATAAATATTCTGCTGATCGAGGCGTTGAAGGAGATCTCGAGGTACATGAAGTACCTCCGGAAACTTATGAGTGGAAAAAAGTAGTTCGTTGAGAAAGAAGCTGTGAAGATCCACGAGTAGTGCAACCTGCTACTGCAAAAGCAGGTGTCCATGAAGAGAAGCGACCCTAGATGCTTCTCTATCCCGATGGAGATTGGAGGACATACATTCGAGAGAGTATTGTGCGATACTGTGGCCAATATCAGTCTGATGCCGTACTCTATTTACAAGCGCCTCAACATCGGAGAGATGAGGCCCACTATTATTACGCTGCAGATGGTGGGTCAGACTATATCCCGCCCAAAGGGAATTTTGGAAGATGTGCTCATTCGAGTGGGCCATCTGATCTTCCCAGCAGATTTCATGGTGCACGAAATGAAGGAGGACGAGAACATGTCCATGATACTAGGGCGTAAGTTTCTCGATACTAGCGCCCTCTCATTGACTGCTGAGGCGGCGAGATCACACTCCGAGCCAACAAGAAAAAGATCACCTTTGTGATCGATAAAAGTAAGAGAAAGGCGGAGTGCAACTAGATCACCACCACTGAAGATGTTGACTCCAAAGAAGAGGAAGCCGCTGCTATAGAGTGGGAGCGCGGGAACGAGGGGGTGAAAAAAATCAACTAAGCCTCCTCAATCCGAGCTCACCACCATCATCAAGGACCATAAAGTTTACATGGTGGACGCCAAGGGTTGGAGAGTCTGGACCCGACCCCCTTAGTACTAATCTAAGGTGTCGTCGAGCTATGACGTTAAACAAAGCACTTGTTGGGAGGTAACCCAACATTTTCAATAGTTCCTTTTTAATTTTTTGTTTTTCATTTTATTTTATTTAATTTCGAATTTTTGTCTGCACTAACCGTATTTTACAGCATAAATAAACAAGAGGATTGCTCGATTTCGATCGATGCAGCCTAGCGTCGATCGAAGTCGAGACTGCGGGGTGATGCACTTCGATCCAAAGATGGATCGACTTATAAGGCTTCATTTCGACCGACGCGAGCCCATGTCGGTTGACGCGAAGTGCTAAACACTGATAATTCACGCCACGCGAATTTTGAAGCCTCTAGGGATAAAAAGTTGATGTCTGAGATCAACTACCAGGTACTATTCCTCCCTTTTTTCTGATTCTCAAACTTTTCCCACTCTTGAGTTGGAAATAAGTTTGGGGGGATATGGACAAGAGGAGGAATATTCTATCCTTATTCGCTTTTAGTACTTAAATTTTTGCATAATTTTTATTTTATTCTATTTTGTGGGGAAAATGTTGGTCCCAGATCAGAGTACGTGTAATGTGCAGCGGAAGTATAAGAACGGTTATTTGCACTCTTAAACGCGACAATTCAATTTCAAACTTACGACACAGTTTGTGTTAGCCAACAGTTTAGGTAACCAATTTACAGTTATATGCAGTCAACAGTTATACACTTCAACAACTTCAGAGAAATGTTGAAGGTTTCAAAACACAATTGAAAACTGTATGATGCGTAAAGTAAATAAAGCTGTAAATGATGCATGATATTTATAGTGGTTCGGAGCCTTAAGTCCTACGTCCACTCTTCGGAAATTAATCTGGTAATTCACTAAGTAATGAAGATACAATCCTCACGATCTATAGCCAAATGCTATAGAAATCACCGTCCACAGAAAATTGGATCACTCGCCCTGGTAGTTGTTCTTCACGCCTTCTTCAGTTCCTCGAAGCCAGGTGGCACCTTGAAGTCTTCTCAGAACTGGCAGTCATCGGAAATGGATTGAGGACAAACCCCCTTCTCCTTCTCCAGTAGGTGGATGGTTGAGTTCTTCCCAGAATGTACGCTGGTTGGCAGTTGCTCGTGAGAACCTTCTTCTCCTTAGAGAGTCAGGCTGCTGCATATTTACTTGAAAAGTAAGAACCAAGAAAATAGATTAAATCAAAACACTTAATCCTCGTGTACACAAGGTCACACGGTAAATCTCTGAAGATTCCTTAAGCAATAATGACTCGTGTTCAATAAATGAACCACATAATTAATGCCTTCTTGCTAGAGAGCTTTTAATGATTTGAGTTATAAATTTGGCAGAGTGACGACAAGGTTTTTAATTACTCGATCGGATATGTTTGTCTCTGATCCTCTTGCTACTTATAGTTGGAGATTTGAAAATAGCCGGTAGAGACATTTCGAAGGATGTCCAATCAGTGTCCATCCTTTTCTGAAAAGTGGACCTGCTCCTCTGCCTTTTCTGAATCACTGCCATGCTTTTTGTAGGGGCAGCTTGTACTTGTTGTGTCAGACGCCGAACAACGTTGTACTCCAGTCATAACTGAGTGTATTTTCGTCTCTTATCATTGACTCTTTAATGTTTTTTTATGACTGATCGACATCTTGCTTTTCACGTGTTTCTTTGACCTGAAACTGTCCTGGTCTGAAACTGTGAGCACCTCTCTATAGTTTCTTTATGAAAATTGTGTCCACAATTTTCCTTGCTATACGATCCTTGATAGTAGAAAAACTTTCTGCACAGTTTTTCTCGTCCGTTACTCTGCACAGTTTTCCTCGTTCATTATTCTTGACAGTTTTCTCGTCTAGACGGCCTCTTCTTTAAAAACTGTTCCATAGTTTTTGACAACTTTCTTCTCCTAGACTATTACAACTCGATCATCCGATACAAGGATTACTTGAGGTAATAACTCTAAGGCCTAGACTTTGGTATACAGTTTTGACACATCAAAACATAAAATTAAAGGTGGGATTTCTACATCCATACCTAACAATTTCCATACCTTACAATTTCCCCCTTTTTGATGTTGTCAAAACCATACCTTCTAAGTCGGAAAGATGATGCAATTGCTCTGAGTTTACAAGGTTTGAAAATCTAACACTACTTAGAATTGTGCTTCTTCTATACTCGACCTGCTTTAACTGATCTTCCCCCTGAATGGGAGAGATATTTCTCAATTAACATTAATCAGTTTAGAGCGATATAAATGCTGATCACACTGGAACATGTGAATTCAGCTAACATAAAGGTGAGAGACAATGAGCAGTTGTCTTCAAACCAACAGTTTTAGACTTTTCATTACATGTGATCGTTACAAGTACATGAAAAGTTAAAAACTGCGGTAAAGGAAGACACAAGATAGTTCAGAAACTACCCAGCTACGCCTGAGATTTGTCCTTGTCTTTGTCCTTGTCTTGGTTTGAAGAGTCTGCGTCTTTTGGCTTTGAAGTAGTAGTAGAGGTCGAGGGTCCAGCTTGCATGGCAAGGCTCTTAGCTATGTCCATCATAAATTTCATATCCTGGTCTCTGGCTTGCTGCATTTGCTCCATTTGCAATCTGATCTGCTCATTTATCCTCTCTATCAACTGCAACTCCAGCTTCACTTGTTCATTTCTCCTCTCTTCCCCCTTTTTGACAAAATAAAAAACCGTCATGATCTGCTGATTCATCTCCTGTTCCATAACATCAGGGGTTAGATGAGGTGCAACCACAAAGATGGGGTTGGGAGACAATGGTCTTTCAGAAGCGATGAGTGCTCTAGAGTCTCCGCTGGTTTGTGTTTGAGATGTAGCATTTTACAACTCCAGTTGATGAGGAGCTCTGCTGGTTGCTTCCTCTTCCTCTTTTTGCTTGGCTACTGCTGGTGTTGCATCATTTCTTGCCTTCTCGGCAGCGGTCTCTTCTTCTCTTCTTTTGACTTCAGCAACTGTTGCTTCTTCTTCTTTCCTTCTCAGTTCAGCTGCTGCTTCATCTTATTGCTTTCTTTTCAGCTCAGCAGCTGCCTCTTCTTCTTGTCTCTTTTGTTCTGCCTCTTTAGCCTCATGCCGTGCCTTCTCAGCGGCTTCGGTCTCTTATTTTGCCTTTTTTCTGCTTCTGCCTGAAGTCATCTTTCCCCAGCTTCGCGTTCTAGCCTTTGGATCTCTTCTTCTTCTTCTTCTTCTTCTTCTTCTTCTTCGCAAATTTGCTGAGCTTTCTTGGTAGAGTATTCTTCGGTAGATTTGACTCAGAATAAATGCTAAAACTGTCGTTGGAGAAGTAATTTCAATTGTCGTTTACGAACAAGCTCGACAGCTTTCTCGGTAATTTCTGCAAGAGTTATCGCTTGAGAGAGTAGGATTGCTTGAGCCAGGTCTTCTTCTTCTTCTTCTTTTCGCAGCCTCTCTTTCTCTTCTTTTCTCAATCTTTCAAGATCCCTTTCTTTCGCTTCTTCAAGGTCCATGAGGTTCTCCTGAAACTCTTCGTTTTTTGATTGTCATCACCACCACCATCATCGTTTTCACCTTTTTTGAAATGGTACACTGGAGTTCTTATGGGGATAAAGTCGGATGGTAGAAGATCTTCCCCCTCATTACGAAAACCTATCAGTTTCTCAATGAGATAACTGACCTTCAATTCGAATCCAACACCGGACTTAAATTTTTTGGTCTCTTTGATGATAATGTTTTTCCTGGTGTTTTCCAGAAGTGGCCCAAAAATATATTCCGCCCAGTTTCCTCCTGGGCCATCATCCAGAACCATCATCACATAATACTTTGGCTGGCTCAGTTCGGAGAATGATCCAACTCCACAGTAGATCATGCGAAGTGCTATCTCACTTAGGGTTTTGTAGAAGGGCTTCAGGTCGGAAACCTTTGTGGCAACTTTAAATCCTTCCTTGGGATCTGTCTTCTTCCATTCTTTCCAGTGCCTCTTCATCGCTGCATCTTTATCTTCGTCCAAATAACTGGCGATATTGACACTCGTATTGGGTAGATGGAGAAATTCAGCAACAAGATCGACATTCACAAGAATTAGAACCTTTTGCACCTTCGTCTTAAAAAATCTACCGTCCTTATCGCCAATTGCATTTTCATAGAATTCTGCTACGCGATGAGATTTAAACGTCGTGGATGCGCCTCCAAAAATTTTAGCAATTTCTCTTTCTCCAGCTTTGTGTAAAGCTCCTCGTGAGAGGTTAAGGATTCAATATCCCTTAAGTTTAGAATCTTCTCATTTACTACTTGTCCCACTCGGATTTGCTTGCTGGTGAGGTCAAACGAATCCACAATATCATTGGAAAGACATTGTAATGCAGCGTGAGGAATGTTGATAACGCTTCTATCGGGATTCTCAGATGTGCTGGTGCCTTCACCTGATTAAGTCTTCTTTTTACCCATAATCAATCGAAGCAATGTGGGTGACTAGGAGTTCAAAGAGTTGCGAAATCTTTTGCTAAAATCAAATGAGGAGGATGATGACCAGTAGGGTTTGGTGCGGTTTTGATTCATTGATCTCCACAGCTGTGATGATAACCCACTTCATTCGATCAACGGTTTTGAAGAAGGCTGACATAGATGGCGCCTGATCGCGTCCTATCGTAGCATCCAAGATGCGCGTGGGTGTGTCGACGTGGCTCCGCATTACTCGCCATGACTTTGATTCGCATTAAATGCGGCTTTCAGTCGATGACTCTTGAAAAATCAAAACTTCGTGCCTTTGATCATCCAATTTTCCTACCTTACTTCAGCAGTTCACTGTTCGGGTCAGTTCGCAACTGTCCCATGTCGAATAACTGGACAACTTCCAGTGAGGAACTGTCTTCTGTCTTTCAGTTAGAAATTGAGTTCCTTTGCAGTTTCTTCAAGTAGTTTCATAACCAATCAATTGTTGAATTCCATCCTTAGGAATTAATGTGATGTCTGGAAAATCGTACATCTTCGGCTTGACCATTTATGGACTCTGAGCCCTAGCTTTTAGACCCATTGGCTGTATGTCACTTTGGATGACCTGATGTAGTGGTTGAGCAATGAATGTCGACTTCATTTTTCTGACTCTGAACCACAAAGAGTCTTTTCCCGCATTGAAAAGACTTGTCTCCCTTTCAATTCATGCACCAATCTGTCTATAGAAGCCCTTTCTTTGAGGTGGGAAATGCGCACGATCCATTCTCTTTCAGAAATCCATAAATCATCCAATCTTCTAAAAATATGTCTTCCTCATCTTCTTCTTCTCCTTTTAATCTTTCGAAAGAAATGAGGAAGATCTCCATCCAGAGGAATAAGATTCTGGATGAGAAAAGACTTGGTGCACAATACTGGAGAATTCCAAAAGTTCACGACGTAGTGATGGAAAACTTGAGGGCACATGATCTTGAGCGTTTTGTAACAATAAAACCTAATTCCTTCCATGTAGATGTGCTCAAGTTGGTGACTTACAATGCCAAGGTCTCCGATGAGGAGATCTAATGCAACATAAATGGGGAGGAATTCTTCTGGTCAATTGATTATTTTGCAGATGTGTTCGAGCTTCCTCGGAGTGGATCGTCGGTGTTGCAGTATCGATGGGAGGAGACGGCACCAGAATGGTCAGCTTGGCAGGATTGGAGAGTTTGGGACATTGATTTCCTTCCAATTTTGTCGAGTGGGTTTCTGAAGCCACGCTACAGGGTGTCCTACGATGTCATTAACCATATGGTGGTCTGCAATCCTCCTGATGAAACTGACTTCACGACGTCTGTCTGGAAGGCAATGTTGGCGTTTCAGGACCAAGCTTCGGTGGACTGGGCAGGTTCATCTTTGAGATTCTGTAGAGCGCCCTGCTGAAACTGCTTGAAGTTACTGTCCCATATGGCATGCAGCTGAGCTGGCTCCTTGAGAAGCAAATCTCATACTTCAAGGAAGGTCCATCAAATCTAGTTGGATCCCTGTAGATGGATGCCCACCCCCTGACTGCCTCCAGAATAAACTTTATGAACTTTTGTAATCTTTTTTATTATTTTGCTTGTACAATGTATCACCTTCCTACTTAATGAAAGAAATAGTCATTTTCCCTTCGACTTTAACATTGAGCAAACTGTTCTACGAATAACGTAACTGAGTCAACTAACAATTTTACATGCTCAGTTCGACAGTTTTGCACCAATCAATTTTCATCTTTTTCTTTCGAGATTTCATCAAACTCTAGAAGACCTAGTTTGATACATAGCTCTTTAAAACGAGCCTCAGGTTGCAGTTTGGTGAAGATGTCCGCTAACTGGTCCACCATTCTAATATATTGCACCGAAATATTCTCTTTCTCAACATGATTTTGAATGAAATGATGACGAAGATCAATGTGCTTCGTCCTGGAGTGTGGAACCGGATTCTTCAAAATGCATACTGCGCTGTTATTATTGCAGTAAATAGGAAAGCGTCCAGTTTCTATTCCATAATCCTTAAGCTGCTGCTTTATCCGAAGCACTTGAGCACAAAAACTGGCTGCTGCTGCATATTCAGCCTCAGTGGTTGACGTAGCCACCGAATGCTGCTTCTTGCTGAACCAGCTAATCAGTTTATGACCTAAAAACTGACATGTTCCACTTGTGCTCTTCTGATCAATTCTGCAGCCTCCAAAATCTGAATCAGAAAATCCATTCAGCATGATTCCATCAGTTTTGGGATACCAGATACCTAAAGATTCAGTCTTCTTAAGATATCTCATAATCCTCTTAGCCGCTTCCATGTGGGACTTCTCAGCATTCACCTGGAATCTTGCACATACTCCCACAACATAAGATATATCGGGTCTACTGACAGTTAGATACAGTAGTGACCCAATAATCCCTCTATAAGCAGTTGGATCGATAGGTTCTCCTTCTTCATCGAGAGTGATCTGAGAACTGGTGCTCATAGGAATCCTTAGAGACTTCGTCTTCTCCGGACAGAATTTGTTGATCAAATCTTGAGTATACTTGTTCTGGCTTATGAAAATCCCTTCGTCAGACTGATCAACTTGTAAACCAAGAAAATATATTATCTTGCCCATCATATTCATTTGAAATTTACTTTGCATCAACAGGGCAAATTGCTCACATAACTTGGTGTTTTTGCTTCCAAAGATAATGTCGTCTACATAGATTTGAACAAGCAGGATGTCCTCTCCATCTTTCATCTTGAATAGGGTTCGGTTGATTGCACCCTTTTCAAATCCATTCTTGAGCAGAAACTCGGAAAGAGTTTCATACCATGCTCTAGGTGCTTGTTTCAAACCATACAAAGCTTTCCTTAGCTTGTAGACTTGGTTTCCTTGCTCGAAACCTGGGGGCTGTTTGACATAGACCTCTTCCTTTAACTCGCCATTAAGGAAGGCACTCTTCACATCCATTTGAAGAACCGTGAAATCATGGTAGGCAACATACACCAAAAATAGCCGAATGGCTTCCAGTCTGGCAACTGGAGCAAAAGTCTCGTCGAAATCAATTCCTTCGCACTGAGCGTAACCTTTGGCAACCAATCTCGCTTTATTCCTTACAATGGTGCCGGTTTCATCGCTCTTATTCTTGAAAACCCATTTAGTGCCAATAACTGATTGATGTGTTGGTCTGTCCACTAGATGCCACACATTGTTGCAACTGAATTCTGCCAATTCTTCTTGCATTGCATTGATCCAATCCGCTGATTGAAGAGCTTCTCCAATCTTCACTGGTTCGACTTGAGAAATGAAGCAAGACATTAAGGCAGTTCCTTGTCTTGTTCAAACTGGATTGCCAATGTCATCCAGAATAGCTTCAACGGGATGATCTCTTAGCCAACTAGGCTTCTTCAGAGGTACGGCTTTAGCGGGAGCAACTGGAGTCTCAGAAACTGCTTGAGGTTCCTGATGAGATGGTTTATCTCTAAGTTTCGGAACTGTCTCACCTCCTTGTTCTGGAACTGTTTCACCTCCTTGTCTGGAGCTGTATTCTGAGCAGCAACTGGATTCTGAAACGCAGTTTGCTCAACAGTTGGAGCTGCTCCTCAGCAGCCTCAAGGTTATTTCCTTGGTATCAGGTTGCTCTGCTTCCAAAACCATTGCATTGGCTACAGGGGATTTCTCTTCACTTTGATCTTCTATGTTAATGAACTTTAAGGCCTCAACAATAACATTAACATCATTGACCCTCTCGACTGCTTGGGGTTCAGCCGAGGCAACTGGAGTCTTAGAAACATCATTCATAGATCTAGTCGGAGGAACTGTTTGATTATGGTCAAGATCAGTTTTAGGTTCCTCATTGACATCCTTGACTCATGATTTTCCAGACCAAGCTCTTGAAGTGTCCTGCGCACTAAAGTAGCTTCATCAAAAACAACATAACATGTTATTTCCACAAGCTGAGTTGTCTTATTGAATACCCTATATCCCTTAAATGAAGGGTGTCAATAACCAAGGAACACACCTTCATCAGCCTTAGGAATGAAGGTATTCAATTTGGACTTCCCGTTATTGTGAATATAACATGGTGAACCGAATGCATGGAGATGAGCTATAGAAGGCTTACGACCGTTGTAGATTTCGTAGGGAGTCTTATGCAACCGCGTGTTGAATGCACTTCGATTCTGCGTGTAACATGCTGTTATCAAGGCTTCTCCCCAAAATCTTTTTCCAAGGTTGGTCTCGACCATCATGGTCCTCACTGCTTCTTTGCGTGTTCTATTACTCCGCTCAGCAAGGCCATTTTGTTGAGGAGTTCTAGGAGTAGACTTTTCATGCCCGGTTCTAATTTCAGCGCAGAAGTCCATGAAGGGTCCATTGCAAAACTCTGTTCCATTATCGGACCTTATCCTCTTAACTGTCACCCCTTTGTCATTCTGTAGACGGGTAATCAGTACTGGCAGTTGAATTTTTACTTTGTCTTTGGACTTGAGCAGCACCACCCATATAAATCTTGAGTCGTCATCAACAACTACTAATGTATACCTTCTTCCTCCAAATGTGGGTGGGCTAACTGGACCAAACAAATCAATGTGGAGCATTTCCAAAATCCGGTCCGTGCTTGTTGTAACTGGCCTGTACTTGAATAAGGCTTTTGTCTGTTTCCCGAGCTGGCAAGCTTTACAGACTCCTTATTTTTGGAGCTTCTTGTGTGACAGTCCTTCAACTAGATTGTGCTTTGCTAGATGTCTGATCAAGTTGAAGTTTAGGTGACTTAATCTTTCGTGCCACAGCCAGTTTACTCCATCTTATGAACTGTGCGCCAGGAGGCAAGTTCCCTATTCACCACTGGACCATTCTACCATGTAGAGACTTCCTTTTCTGATTCCTCTGATCTTGGTCTCATTGGTCTGCTCGTCTATGATATGGCACTCTGATTTTTCAAAACTAACAACGTAGCCACTCTCGCTCAACTGGCTGATGCTTAGAAGATTGTGCTTCAGGTTGGTGACTAAGGACACGTTCTGAACGATGATTCCATTGTGCTCCACGCATCCTTTCCCAACTACTCTACCCTGAGTTTTGTTCCCAAAAGTGACAGATGGTCCTCTGCACATCACAAGATTCTTGAGAAGATCAATCTCTCCTATCA
Organism: Plectranthus barbatus; assembly: GCA_026898455.1. Classification (NCBI taxonomy): domain Eukaryota; kingdom Viridiplantae; phylum Streptophyta; class Magnoliopsida; order Lamiales; family Lamiaceae; genus Plectranthus; species Plectranthus barbatus. Next base: position 69,303 of record JAPKLW010001499.1, on the reverse strand, counting down.
TGTGTGCTGAGCACCCGCTATCCGAGATCCATGATCTTGCTTTCTTTTGAGAACTTTGTCCCTGCAAGACAGAAAAATTTATTTAGGTCCCCGCATCCTTTCCGGTCCTGCAAAGTCAGCTCTCTGGATCCATCCTTTTGGTATCCAGACCTGTTTCACTTTTACAGTTCATGAAACTGAATCACTCTTTAGTGATTGATTAACCTTTCTTCTAAAATAATGTATGCTGTTTGAATGCATGTTAGGAAAGGTTGTGGTGTGTGAACTCTTTCTGAAACTGTTGTTCTTGAAAGAGTCTCGAGAAACTGTTCTCAGGTGACTAGCCATCACAGTCTTTTGAGATTAAAACTGTCTCGACTCAGGCCTCAAATAGATGTTCCCCTTATTCGAACAACTGTTATAATAGAACTGAGTTCTATCATAACCTCTCGGATTTCTATCCGGTTGACAAACTGACTTCCTTGCAACATTTACATGTTGCTTAGTCGTTCTTGTTGGTAAAACTGGATTCCTTGCATATGAAGCATTACACTTGTCTAGTTTTGAAGGAAAGTCATTCTTCCTCTCGACAGTTTGTTTATATAGTTTACGAACTGTGTTAACTCTCTGTCGAGGTGCCGATTTCGGGTCAGTTTTTGACCAGCATTTGGTTTTGACATTTTGCTTAACTGGCTCTTTAGACTTGTCATTTCCTTTCTCCAACACATGACTTGGACTGAGTTTGGCTTTGACAGAGCCTAAAAATGTTTTTTAGTCCTAAAAGTGGATGCATGTTCGCTCAAAGCTTTTTCATTTTGATGCTCCAAAAATCCAATTCCATGTTTATCATATGACTGTTTTTTAGCATTCAAAATCTCTTCTAATTATCTTGAGCTCTTTTTGAAAGTGCACTCGCATTTTAGGGGCTCAGTGTTCTTCAAGGAATCACACTCTTTTGAAAATTTTTCAAAGTCTTTGAGCAGTTTTGAGTGTTCTTCCTTGAGTTTTTCAAAATCCTCACTGATTGACCTCGTGTTTGCGACTTCATCGGTCAAAACTGAAATCTCTGATTTCAGTGAGGCATTTTCACTTACTAATGCATCTTTAATCTCATGGAATTTTTTTACTTCTTTAATAATATCTTTAAGTAAAACATCTTCTGAATTTGAGAGACAAAATTCAGAGTCTTCTTTAGAGCATGTAAATGCAAGAGATGAGGGTAGATGAGTTGTTACCACTATTTTGCAGTTTGAAGCACTGTCTTCTTCGTCGATAACATCTCCATCATTAGCTGCCATGAAGGAAAGAAGTGCTTCCTCATCATTCTCATCCTCAGACGTGTAATAGCCATCATCATGGTCTGGTACTCTGGAACTTCAGTTCTTGTGAGCATTGCTTGGGCCACAACTTCAGTTCTGTCTCTCTCCTCCTAAGAGACTAGAGGGCATTCGTACTTCAGATGATCTGGAGAGTTGCATTTGTAGCATGTGCGTGGCTCTCTCTTTGTGAACCTTTGCTCGCTGGACTGAGCTTCCTTCCCTTTTCCTTTGGCCTTCTCGAGAAGTACGGCCAAATTCCTCACCTGTTCCTCCAGTTTGGCAACTGACAATTCAGTTTCCTTCTTCTGAACTGAGGTGGAGGAATCCTTCACTAGGGAGGATTGGTAGGCAGTTTTCTCAAACTGAACTGGCCTCTTCGGTCGCCTTTGGAAGTCTCTCTTTACGAAGAATGTTGCATCACTATCAGCTACAGAATTTGGGGTTCTAACAACTTCATTCTTGTTCACCATCTGAATATCCCATTCATGGGCTTGGAGTTCGGCGAACAGCTATTTGGTTGACATCTTCGAGAGATCCATGGTCTTTAAACTGGTGGTTTTTACAAACCAATCTTCCTTCGGCATTCTCGAAAGAATTTTGGCGTTCATGTTAGCCACCTTTTCTTCTCTTCCAAGATTTTTCATTTCGCTGACAATGGCGTTAAACCTTGCTTCCATTGATTTGATCATTTTGCCAGACAACATGTGGAAGGATTCATATTTGTCGACGCACATTTGTTTCTTATTGCGCCTCATAGCTTCTGTTTACCTGGTAAGCTCGTTGATCCAGTCCCATAACTCTTTAGCACTGTTGTTCTCTATGGCTTCGTCCATGAGAATTTCTGGGAGAGATTGCATAATCATCTCTTGAGCGATGGGATCCAGCTGATGGCATTTATTGCCTTCAAGTGTCCATTCTTCCTGTGGCTTATCTACCATTTGGACACCACGACCTTGGCCATCTTGTCCGCCAACAGGAATACTGATCTTCTGGATCTTCAAAGGTCCATTCTTTAAAACTTCATCCATCTCTGGATGCTGAGCTCTTAGTTGGATGAGACACCTCTTCTTTCATAGCTCGAACTTCTCCGGGTTGTACTTGGGAAGGCTTGGATAATTCATCATTATCTTAAGATAACCTGCTCCCTAATCACACTTAACAAACAATTAAGAGTGCAAGAAAGTACGGATCCGGTCTTAAGCGACTCAAAACAGGACAGTCTAGAAAGACCGACCTGCTCTGATACGACTTGTTGGTCCCAAATCAGAGTACGTGTAATGTGCAGCGGAAGTATAAGAACAGTTATTTGCACTCTCAAACGCTGCAGTTCAGTTTCAAACTTACGACACAATTTGTAAACAACAGTTTTAAAAATGACAGTTTGTGTTAGCCAGCTGTTTAGGTAACCAATTTACAGTTATAAGCAGTCAAAAGTTATACACTTCAACAACTTCAGAGAAATGTTGAAGGTTTCAAAACACAATTGAAAACTGTATGATGCGTAAAGTAAATAAAGCTGTAAATGATGCAGGATATTTATAGTCGTTCGAAGCCTTAAGTCCTATGTCCACTCTTTGAAAATTAATCCTCATGATCTATAGCCAAATGTTGTAGAAACCACCGTCCACAACAAACTGGCTCACTCGCCCAGGTAGTTGTTCTTCACGCCTTCTTCAGTTCCTCGAAGCCAGGTGGCACCTTGAAGTCTTCTCAAAACTGGCAGTCGTCAGAAATGGATTAAGGATAAACCTCCTTTATCCTTCTCCGGTAGGTGGATGGTTGAGTTCTTCCCAAAACGTACGCTGGTTGGCAGTTGCCCGTGAGAACCTTCTTCTCCTTAGAAAGTCTGATTGCTTTATTCTTTCTTGAAAAGTAAGAACACCAAGTAAATAAATGAAATCGAAAGACTTAATCCTCGTGTACACTAGGTCACATGGTGAATCTCTGAAGATTCCTTTAGCAATAATGCCTTGTGTTCAATAAATGAACCATGGAGTTAATGCCTTCTTGCTAGAGAGCTTTTAATGTTTTGAGTTTTAAATTTGGCAGAGTGACGACAAGGTTTTTAATTGCTCGGTCAGATATGTTTGTCTCTGATCCTCCTGTTACTTATAGTTGGAGATTTGAAAGTAGCCGGTAGAGACATTTCGAAGGATGTCTAACTAGTGTCCATCCTTTTCTGAAAAGTAGACCTGCTCCTCTGCCTTTTCTGAATCACTGCCATGCTTTTTGTAGGGGCAGCTTGTACTTGTTGTGTCAGATGCCGAACAACGTTGTACTCCAGTCATAATTGAGTGTATTTTCGTCTCTTATCATTGACTCTTTAAAGTTCTTTTATGACTGATCGGCATCTTGCTTTTCATGTATTTTTTTGACGTGAAACTGTCCTGGTCTGAAACTGTGAGCGCCTCTTTACAGTTTCTTTATGAAAATCGTGTCCACAGTTTTCCTTGCTATACGATCCTTGGCAGTTGAAAAACTGTCTGCACACTTTTTCGCATCTGTTACTCTGCATAGTTTTCCTCATCCATTATCCTTGACAGTTTTCTCGTCTGGACGGCTTCTTCTTCAAAAACTGTTCCACAGTTTTTGATAGTTTTCTTCTCCTAGACTATTACAACTCGATCATCCTATACAAGGATTACATGAGGTAATAACTCTAAGGCCTAGACTTTGGTATACAGTTTGACACATCAAAACATCAAATTAAAGGTGGGGTTTTTACATCCATACCTAACATAAAACTTTTTTTTTGATATAACCCGAATAAGAACTAAAGATGAGAATTGATTGATAGATGAGTTAAATTGACGAGGGAATGTGATTAGATGCCTATGAATGTAGAATACCGCATGATAGGGTTAATTTGATACTTATACTTGCATGCTGATTGAACTGATTTGAAGTTAATTGTGGAAGAAATTTTTAAACCCTTGTGTGAGACTTGAGCCTAATTTTGTTTGATGTGAGATTCTCATATGTGTTTTAATTTCTCTAGAACTTGCATTGTTTCTTTTTCGAGACTGCATAAGGTGCACAAGTTTAGGAAATGATCTTAGGCCATCTTTGTTAGCCAATTTCCTAAACACTGTCTCTTCACATGAAAATTTCCCTAGTAAGCCACTTTGAGCCTTTACAGTTTTTCTTTCCTTGTCTATGAGATTAAGAAAAGTATTGTCTCACTCGTGTCTTGAGTTGTGGTATATAGGGTGAATTGGAAGTGATTCGAGATAAGAAATATAAAATTAGTGTTGAAAAAGATGTGTGAAAAAGAGCTCAATTAATAATTAGGATTAGGATTCTCATAAGCTCTACAAAAAGAAAAAAATTATTATTATAGAAGAGCATAAAGGATTCAAAAGGAGCTGAAAAAAAAAATCAAAAGTTGTGTGTTGTTGATGTATTTGAGGAGAAGGGTGAATGAACTTGGATGGTGGTTTGAATTGATTGAGGTGCACACTCAATTTAATTTAGTCACTTGGCAAAATCTCCCTACCCTTCACAAAAAGCCTACATTACAACCCAATTAAAGTATTTTTTGATTCTAGACCTTTGTGCACATTCTAGCAGTGGAGATAGTAGAAAATTTGCAAGCCTATGGTAGAAATTCATTCATACACGTGTTGAGTGCTTTCGTCTTTATCCTATACACTTGTGAGTTGAGCGAAACACTTCCCGTGAGTTTTTCCACTATTAATGGATTTTCTGTCTCTTTCAAACTGCTTGTAGATAGTGGATTTCTAACCCTTGACTGTGATGAATCTTGTGAGGCATTGCACTCTAATTACATGACTTTTTGATTTTTTTCTTGCCTATTGATTGAGGACAATCAAATGTTCAAGTTTGGGGGTTTGATAAGTTCAAAATTTTACTCACTTATCTATATTATTTTCTACTATTTTATGTAGTTATCTTGAGTTTATATATATATATATATATTTCATGCATGAGTCTATTATATGTGGTGTTATGCTTGTCATGGTGTGTTTTTGCTGGTTTTAGGCTTAAATTCACTGGTAAACCATTCCGAAAGCAGTTGATGTGCAAAAGTAGCAGTGAAGGGTTCCTCCACAGAAGGAATTTGGGCTAGTGGAGCATGGTAATGGATAGAGCTACGAGTTAGCTTTCAACGCAACTGGAATCGGGTCAATTGGAGTTCGGGAGTGAGAGTTATGGCCAAAATCCTGAGACCGCGCAGAAGAGACGAGGAGATGAAGGATCGATTTCGGCCGACGGAGCTTCGACTTTGGTCGACGTGAAGACAAGCGTGTCGCTCAATGCCGAGCCACGTCGATCGACGCGCAACCAAATCTGGCGATATTTGATTTAATTCGAATCAAATCGGATCTTCATCCCTAGACATGATATGATACACATCCACTCCTATAAATAGCTAGTAATTTCGAGTTTTATTCATCTTTTATCTGGCATTAAGTTCTGGAACTTGAGAAGCATTCAACACCTTTATTTTCTAGCACGAACCTTTATTTTCTTGTAAGTTACTTTTATGCAATTTGATATTATGTTTATTTTTTGTTTTCTATCTGCAATGTGTGGCTAGAAACCCTAGCGGGTTCTAGGGCAACCAATATCAATCAATTGCATGTTTAATAGATTAACAATAATTGCTTGGTTTTGAATTCCTGTTTTAATTATTATGATTTAGAATTAATAAGATCAAAAGATAAAATTGATTCTAGGTTTATAGTTGTTAATTGAAGGACAGAAAAGAGAAAATAAATAACAGGAAAAGGAATTCGAATACAATTAACAATTTGTCCTAGAGGAAGATAGTAATTGTAGGGTTTATTCTGAGGAATTATAAAAGGTTGATTAGTATTGTGTTATTGAGGCCGATAAAGCATATACATTCACATGTTAGTAACCTAGGCTATAATTGTCGGACCAAGAAATTATAGTATATTATGATTTCCGACCAATGCAAGTTAATTAATTGATATGTATTTTGATTGATAGTTCGCCCTAGAGTATGTGTCTTTAAATTGCTTTCCTAAAACCCTTTAAATTTTTGTTTTGTTTTCTTTATTTTCCAAAACCTAAAACCCCTGATTTCTGTTGACTCAAACAATAGATTCTAGGATCATGGCTAGTACATGAAATAATTTAGTTACACAATTCCTCTGGGTTCGACAACCTTAGAGTACTCTTATAAATTTATTTGCCACTGTTCTGCAATTAATCTGTAGAATCTTTACAGTGATCAAGGTTCGAGGCCACATCCCATAAGTGCCAAACCTCTACACGCAACAATCACCCCTTGGCCTTTCATGTAATGGGGAATGGACATCGTAGGTAAGCTACCCAGAGGGTCCGCCCAAAAGGAATACATCCTAATAGCCACCGACTACTTCACCAAATGGGTGGAGGCTGAAGCGCTAATGAACACAGGAGAAGTGGAGGTCATCAGACTCCTTCGGGCCCATATCCTATGTCGGTTAGGGGTCTCAAAGGAGATGCAGACCGGTAATGGAGCTCAGTTCACAAGTAGCAAGGTCAAGGCCTTCTGCAAAAAGTTCAGAATCAAGCTTGTGTTTTCAACACCAAGGTACCCAGAGGCTAATGGACTGGCTAAATCTACAAACAAGACCCTAATGAACACCCTAAAGAAGAAATTGGAGGACCACAAGTCCTCGAGGGTGGAGGAACTACCCGGGGTCCTATAGTCCTATTGGATGACTCCTCGAACAGCGACTGGGGCTACCCCATTCTCCCTAGCCTACGACGAGGAATCAGTGATACCTATAAAGACCCAGGTACGAAGTCCAAGGGTCGAATTATTCGAACTTGAAGACAACAACAACAACCTCATGATAGGTTGTGAACTAATAGACGAAGTAAGAAACGAGGCTTACGCGTGAATGGCACAGAGGCAACAACAACTCGAAAAATTCTTCAACAAGAAGCTGGGGTTACGTACCTTCCAAGAAGGAGACCTCATGTTGAGAAAGGTATTCCAAACCACGAAGGAGGACAAGGCAGGAAAGCTCGCCCCCCAATGGAAGGGACCATACACTGTAACCGTGATCTCAGGACAGGGGGCTTACAGCCTTACCGCCCTTGATGGAAGACCAATATGCAATAGCTGGAACATCAAGCACCTAAAACGATACTACCAGTAGGATCATATCTAGGTCCCTAACCGAGGACCTACCAGATACGCCATCTATTTTCCTATCTTTTGTATTTCGCCTACATTAAATATAATTTTGATTATTAGTCATTTCTTTTCGATTACAAAGTACTAACTTGAGCGTCGGAGGGGCGATGTCTAGCGCATCGCCCACATTCACGACCCTCCCCTATCTCATTCGCATATTTTCAGGACAAGAAAAACAACAAAACATACCCAAAAAAGAGTAAAGAGATGTGCATCAAAAGGCCACCCTATTAGCACCTACGGGGGTTGCGATACATAAGCATAAACTGTTCAAATACTAGCAAGCAAGAACAAAAAAAATCTCAAAGTGCAGAATTTAAAAAATAGATCAACAAAGTTTAAAGTTTTCAGGTAGCAGATTCAGTAGGCGGAGTTAAGCTGCGGCGGACTAAGAAGGCTGCAAATTCTCGGAGGGGTTGGGCTGCTGAGCAGGCAGATCCTCCCCCAGGGCTCCTCGGCATTTGAAGTTTGGTTGGGACCATCTCTAGTGGAGACGACACACGATCCTCCTACTGGTCATCCTTGTTAGGTTCTGGGGACGGTGCCTTGTGCCCGGTTCCCTCCACAAGCTCATCCACGGAGCTCAAATTCAGGTCGGAGAACTTCAAGGCAAAGCGGGCACGAATCTCACCCATGACCTGCTCCACCATCATCTGCCAATGGAACCCAAGTACGTTAGAACGACGAATAGTGATACGATCCTCACCGGAAGGTTTAGATCGCAGCCCAGGAACTCAAATGGTTCGACTCATACACGATGCAGAAGCAAATTGAAATTGAACAATGGAATGATCCAACACCTTTGGATTCGAAAACATTCAAGTACCATCATCCAGAATAAATCTCTTATGACCCAAGAAGCGAATTGAACCAACAACGAATGATATACGCGAAGACACCACCAATGGATTTGACTGTCCGATTGATTAGTCGATATTGAAACCCTAATGGAAGATTATAATTTCGAATAATGAGCCTTCAGAAATTAAAGGAGAAAACCTCACAATTTTATTAAAATCTGAAAACTGAAAATTGTTCAATAACAAGGCCTATATATAGGCAACTCAAATCCTAAACTAATAAGGTAATTAATTTCGAAAATTAAAGGGAATAAATTCAAAATTTAATTAAACAAGGCTTAAACATGTTGGCCCAAAATAACTAAATAAATTAAACTAAGCCCAATTATTACACATAATTAAATTAATAACTTTTGGGCCTTCGTTTAATTCTTCCAACACCATCGAATTCTTGAATTATTTGCACCCCAAATGCCTTTAACCAACAAACTCAATCCAGCCCTCAAAGTCCTTGCTCGAGCTCTAGTCATCGGCCCACTCGGAATGTAGACTGGATCATCTCCCATAGCTTATACTTGGGCTCCATCATTCCCCTCCTCTTCAAGAGTATTTGTCCTCAAATCCAAGCTGTCTCCTACATCAAAAGGACTTAAATCAGCATCATTAAATGTAGCACTAACATCATACTTAGCTAGTAAGTCCAACTTGTAGACATTATTATTCACTTTCTCGACCACTCGGAAGGGACCATCTCCACGAGATAACAACTTTGATCTCCGCTGCAAAGGAAACATCTCCTTCTCATATGCATCTAAACCCAATCTCCAGGCTCAAACAACATCTTCTTGCACCCTTTATTTGCTTGCTTGACATACTGCTCAGTACGACGCTTAATGTTCTGCCTAGCCTTCTCATGAATCTGCTTCACAAAATCAGCTCTTTTCTGCCCATCAAGGTTAGTGAACTCTTGTGCAGGTAAAGAAGATAAATCCAAAGGAGTCAAAGGATTAAAACCATACACAATCTCAAAAGGTGAAAACTGAGTAGCAGAATGAACTGAACGATTATAAGCAAACTCAACATGAGGCAAACATTCTTCCCAATTCTTAATATTCTTCTAAAGTACAACTCTCAACAATGCAGATAAAGTCCTATTTACTACTTCAGTTTGACCATCAGTTTGTGGATGACAAGTAGTAGAAAACAACAATTTAGTTCCTAACTTACACCACAAAGTCTTCCAAAAGTAGCTCGAAAACTCAGAATCTCTATCAGAAACAATTGTCCTAGGAATACCATGCAATCTAATAACTTCTCTAAAGAACAAAGCAACAACGTGGGATGCATCATCAGACTTATGACAGGGAATAAAATAAGCCATCTTAGAAAACCTATCAACAACAACAAATATAGAATCACTACCATGCGCAGTATGTGGCAAACCTAGCACAAAATCCATAGAAATATCAACCCAATGTGCAATAGGGATAGGCAAAGGGGTATACAAGCCATGAGAACTAGATCTAGACTTAGCCTGTTTACAAGTAATGCATCTACCACAGATCCTCTCAACATCATGTTTCATGCGAGGCCAAAAGAAATGCTCATGCAACACAGCCAAAGTCTTAGCAATACCAAAATGACCCATCAAACCACCACCATGTGATTCTAACAGTAATAATTCACGTAGAGAACACCTAGGAATGCACAACTTATTTTTCCTAAACAAAAATCCATCATGCCTAAAGCATTCGCCACTAGCAGATGTCTCACATGCAACATAAATATCACCAAAATCCTCATCAGAATCATACAAACCCTTAATGCACTCAAATCTAAGTAACTTAGCATCTAAAGTAGAGATTAAGGCATACCTCCGAGACAAAGCATCAGCCACCATGTTTTCCTTACCTTGCTTGTATTTGATGACATAAAGAAAGGTCTGTTGGGAATTATTTGTAAATTCCTCCCTTATATCAAAATTGTAAAAGGTTTTGTTGAATCAAAGCCTTAGTAGGTTGGTCGATCATTGCTAAATTCTAGCATAGTCTAGCAACTCCTATGTAATGTCCTGTTTAGGAAAAATATCGAGTTGTAATAGATTAGGAAGTGCTTGAGAAGGTTGCTGAAAGACTCAGCAAATGGAACGAACAAAATCAATTCAAGCAACTTCGGAATGCTAGAAGAGTTCTCAGCATATGGTAGCTGCTAGAGAAATCAGTAGACGAGAATGACTGTTAGAGATGTTAGCGGTCAAGTGCTAAGAAAGAATGATTGCTAAAGCGTTAGCAATCATATTCTAAGGAAGAGACAGCTAATCAGAAGCAAAAGGTAGCAGAATGCTAAAGGAGATAACATTCGCTAGCATACAAGCAGAATGCTAAAGGAGATAGCATTCGCTAGCATACAAGCAGAATGCTGAGGAATAGCAATCAACAGTCATTTCCTAAATGCTGAAATGCGAATTTGCTGAAGGAGTCAGCAAATTGAAGAGCGGATTGCTACAAGAGCGTAGTAATAAGAAGACTTAGCAGATCGTTCCAGCATTCTCCGACAATGCTAAACAAGGAAGATATCTAGCAACAATCTCTAATACTACCGTTCTGACAAAGGTACAGTAAAAGGACGAAAGCCTTACCCGAAGTAGGTCGGAAAGTACTGTATGACGCCGGAAAGGACGGAAAAAGCAATAAGCTATTTCAGACAAGAAGGTCCATTGTGTCTAACGGGTCTGGAGATTCAAAGTTTGAATCTCCAGATATAAAAAAGAAGTCCAATAGAGAGAGACGATAACTACTCAGACAACTACTCAATCTAAGACTGCTCATTCTACACAACGGACAGAACTGAAAAATCAAGAGATTCCTTTGACAAAGCGAAAAAGGAAAAAGAGAGTAATTAGTTGAGAGCCCTCATTTAAGAAGAATCTTAAAAGATCTCAACAGCAAGTGTCACTACATTGAATACCCGTCACTGCATTCAATAGATTCCTTGACTTTGTTCAAGAATCTTTAATCATTGGGATAACTTCCAATCATAAGAAGCATCCAACAGTTACATCTCTGAAAAGAGATTGACTCTGATAAGTTCGGACAGAACTATAAAATCTCCATTACAGCAAAGGACAAGTTTTACGAAGGTGCGCCCTTGACTTGGCCGGAGTCGTGGACTAGAAGATTGAAGCATCGGAGGATAGCTTTGTAGTGGCTAGGTCGAAGGTTCACTACCTGCTACAAGTATTCGGCGAATCCTTGTACTTTAATATCTTTTTAGTGAATTCTTAGCGACACGGCTAAGGAGTGGACGTAGATCTATTGGATTGAACCATTATAAATATTGTGTGTTCTTTACTGTTTTATTACTTACTGTTTGTGTGGTGATTTGAAACCTAGCAATGATAGTTGCTAGAGTATTTGCTTGTAAGAAACCCTAATCTAAACTCCGAGCTAAAAACTTTTAACAAGAATATAAGTGCAAGATAAACTTTAAACTTCCGCTGCATTCGTGTGTGAGTTGTTTGTCATTCACCACGACGACTCTGGTCTGGGACCAACCAGTTGTATCAGAGCGAGAGGTTGAAAGACCGACTGCTTCTGAGTCGCTTTAAGACCAGATCTGTAATTCTTCCTTGCACGGTTATTATATTATTTTGTTGATCTAGCTCAGGTACTCTAAGGTTGCCAAGATGAATCATAATTTGCCAAAGTATACTAAGGAGAAGTTTAATTCGTGGCAGAAGATGGCCATTATCCAGCTCCAGAGTATACATCCAGAGATGGCGGATGTTCTTGCTAAAGGTCCTATAAAGATTATGAAGATCAATCCCTTCGATGGTCCAGTTGCTGAAGGTCAACCGAGACCTCCACAGATGATCGAGAAGAAGTTTGAAGAGTATACGGTGGAAGATAAGAAAAGAGCTCAGTTGGAGCACTTAGCAAAGAAGTTAATTCTTGACTCCTTACCACCGTTAATGGAAGACAAAGCATTAGACTTTGATACGACCAAGGAAATGTGGGATTATGTGTGCGAATCTTCCCAGGAGACCGACCAGATGAAGCGCAACAAGCTACATGTAGCTGTTGATAAGTATGAATCTTTCTCTATGATTGCAGGAGAATCTATCCAAGCTATGGAGGAAAGATTCAACACCATTGTCGGAGAGCTCCGAAATCCGGGCAAGACATATGATAATGGAGAGATGAATAACAAGATCATCTCAGAGCTCTTTCCACGGGAGGATTGGTTCGTGAAGATGACGAGCTTGAGCGAGAAAGACCTTAGCCAAATGTCCACATCTGAGGTATTTGCTCAACTCAAAACTCATGAATTTATTATACAGCAATCAAAGACGAACGAAGCCACTGCTGCAAAAACTTTGTCATCAAGTGCTGTACCCCCGAGGATCTAGCATTCTTCGTGAAAAGAGATGCTGGAAAATGGAAGACAAAGAAACCCTTCCGTCCAAATGAGAGATCTGCTCCTGCTTCTCCAGCAAAGGAAGTAGTTCCACCCTCCAGCACACAGTCTGAAGATCTGAAGATACGTGAGCTCGAAGAGCAAATGCGAAAGCTTCAGAAGTTGATGCTGGAAGCCAAAGCTGAAAAAGAAGCAAAGGAAGCCAAGCTTACTTCATCATCCTCTCGTTCCACAGAGAGAAAGCCAAGGACATGCTTTGAGTGCAATTCTCCAGATCATCTCAAGCATGAATGTCCAAGAGTAAGTTAGGAAGAAAGAGAGCGCCTCAAACAAAGGTTTGAGAGAAGAGCTGTCCGAGCGGTCACAAGAGCATTGTTGACCAGGACCGAAGTGCTAGACATTCCTGATAATGAGGAAGAGTATTACTCCTCGGAGGAAGATGATGAGGAATCCCTACTGGTCTTGATGGCCGATATTGTTGAAGATCAATTTGCTGATGCTGATGCTGATACTGAACAGAGTGCTGAATCGGCTCTAGCAGTCGATGCGCATGAGGTACAATCTACTAACATTTCTAGTTTAGTAATCATGCACGAATTGAAGGAATCTTTTCTAGATTCTGAGGATGATTATCTCACGAAGCTTTCTATTGAATTTTCAAAGATGTATGAGATCAAGAATGCTATCGTTGGAGAGAATACCTCACTCAAATTAAAAGTTATATCTTTGACCAAGGAAGTCGAAAGACTAAGGTCCGAAAGTGAGGATTTTTCGAAACTTAAAGCTGATTTCTCCAAGCATTCTGAAAATTTTCAAAATCTTGAGAAGGAGAATTTCGCTTTAAAGATTAAACCTAAAGAGGAATGTATATGTGCTTACACATCCAGCAAGGCAGTTCTTAGTGCCATTGTGAACCAACAAAGGAAACATTATGATAAATCAGGATTAGGCCTTGTTTGTGAAGAAAAATCCTCTAAGGAAGCTTTGAATAAGAATACTGAATTTTCTAAGCAGAGAAAATTTTTATTCGTCTCTGCTGGAAAAGTCAATGCTGACAACTGCTAAGCAAACAAATTGGCGTAGCAAGCATGCTTCTGCTGGTCCTCAGCAGAGTGCACAGTGGATGCCTGCTAGGCATACTAGTGCTAGATCTCAGCAGGTTACCCATAAAGTGCTTGCTAAGCATACATCTGCTGGATCTAAGCATAGTACCCAGAAGATGTCTGCTAGATCTCACTCAGCAGTGCCAAGGAGGAATGTTGAGCATTATATTTCAAATGCTAGGATAGCATGTCCATCTTTTACTAAGGGCAAGCAGATAACATACCATGCTGTAAGACCACAGTACCCTAAGTACACACCACATAGGAAGAATACCTATGTGAGGCCTGAGTCCAATCAATTTCCATTTCAAAGGACTAGGAAGGCTAAGCACACAAATCCACCTAGATCTAATTGTGGAAAGCATGCTTATCGAAAGGTTGATAAAGGTGTGAAGAGTGATATCAAGAAGCCAATCTTGACAATCACGAAGATGTGGGTTCCAAAAGGAACTATGATCCATGCTAATCCCGCAGGACCCGATGCTAAGCGGGTACCTAAATAAATGTTTTGATTGTTTTGCAGGAACAAGATCCAAGAACAAAGACATCAAGTATGTCAAATGAGTGGATCCTAGAGAGCGGTTGTTCAGCGCACATGACGGGGGATGAAGAGTTGTTCTCAGACATTCAAAGAATCTATGGCCCCACAGTCATGTTTGGCCCAGTCACTCCAGACACTGTAAGTAAAAAGGTTTATACACTTGTGGTTGTTGATGACTTTTCCAGGTATACATGGGTTCGTTTGCTGAGAACCAAAGACGAAGTGAAGCTCATCCTACCGGAGCTAATCCTCAAAGAGCAGAATAGCAAAGAGGTTACAGTCAAGAGGATTAGATCTGATAACGGGACAGAGTTCTGTAATGGGATTTTGATGGATTTTTGCTCCGAAGCTGGTATCGGGCATGAGATGTCCACTACTAGGACTCCTCAGTAGAGCAGAAAGAAGGAACAGGACCTTGAAGGAAGCTGTGCGGTCTATGCTAGCCGATTACGATCTTACTGGAAAATAATGGGGCGAAGCAGTCATGACAGCTTGCTATACACAGAATAGGAGCACAATCAATGACAGATTCAATAAGACTCCTTATGAAGTGTACAATGGTCGTAAGCCTTCTATTACTCATCTTCGTGCTTTCGGTTTGACATGTTATATTCATAACAATGGGAAGTCGAAGCTTAACACTTTTTCGCCTAAGTCTGATGAAGGTGTGTTCCTAGGATATGGACACCCATCTTACAAAGGTTATAGAGTGTTAAACAAGAAAACTCAAGTTGTGGAAATAATATGCAATATTATTTTTTATGAGTCTGATTTAGTGCGCAGAGCTATAAGAGAGAAATGGGGTAACAATCATGAGGCTAATGATGTCCATGGTCAATCGATCTTGAATTCTATCGAAAATATGAAGATTGACCGGACTAAGTCTATGAGTGATTGCAATCCAATCTAGACGCACTCAGCAGGTGACCAGACTGTTGACAAGGCCGGTGATGCTAATGATCATGCTGAGGCCACCCCACCAATTTATCTTAATGATAATTTGGAGGTTATGGGATCGCTTGATGAAGAAGATGAGGATATTCCAGATCCAGCGAGAGATGCTGAAGACGGTGTAGGTGTTGCTGAAGACGTTCCCAAAGAAGATGCTGAGTGATAAGTTAGGATTTTCACCAACTTATCTGGTTGTTCTTTGACTAAATGTGTGGTGTAAGATCGTTTTTGTACTAGTTTTCGTGCATGAATTGGCTTTTGTGCTCGTAATGTTGTGTTTGATAAATCATGTAGAGTTTTGGCCATAAACAGAGGAGAGTTGGATTTCCAGTTTCAGGTCCACGTCGATCGACGAGGATGTCTCGTCGATCGACGAGGAGAATGAAGGAGGAGCGATCGACGAAGGAAGAAAAGAGAAGATCGACGGAGGAAGCATCCACGTCGATCGATGCCATTGGACATCGATCGATGAAGGCATTTCACCGGCATTGATCGACGCCAATCTCCCACGATCGACGCGAAGTCGGGAATCCTAGTCTACGTCTATTTTGGAGATAAAGCCATATCTTCACCTAGATTTTGTATGATACATTCTATACTATTATAAAAAGCCATATAGAATTCGTTTTTTAGAGAGAGAGACAATAGATTACTTACCAGAATTTAGTATTGAAGATTAATTAGAGTTTCTCAAGGTTTTTGAAGTTTATGTTTGAAGACAGAGTTCTGCAGGATTATTTTCGAATTTCGATTTTTATGCAATTCAGGTTTTATTCTTCTATGATGAATATTATTTTGAATATGTGTAACTAATCTCTTCCTCAGATTCTAGGGTTTCGAATTATCAATGTATACATGTTTGATTAATTGAATTATTTTCCCTTTCCCTTCGTAGTTTGTGAAATCTGTGCTTATTCATAATCTTGATTTGTTGGCCACATATTAGGATTAACTAGTTGATTGCTTGAGACGTAACTGTAATAGTTTTCAATCGAAAGAGATTTTTACAATATAATCTGATTTCTTGTCGTAACTGAAGGAGATTGATTGTAGGAATAAATCTGTAGATCTTTGGGAGTTAATTAATTTATCTTGAGACCGAGCGGAGATAGGTAGTTGATTAATCTACTTTACGAATTGTCCAACAAAGAAGTTCGTAATACTGTTATGATGTTTCACTACGAAGAGGAATTAAAATTGGGAAATAATCAATTTATTCATCCATGTCATACATGATAAGGAGATATTCCCGAAATCTGTAATTCTCATAACTGTTTTCAATCAAAGTATTTTAATTTCCTGTTTAAGTTTCATTAGCGAGTATTGCGATTTTCAAAACAACCAAAACTTTTCAATTGATTTTCCTAACCAGTATTTTGAGAACTTATGATTTAGTACTTAAGGTTTTTCGTTGCTTCATTCCCTGAGGGATCGATAATTTTCATTTGCCGCTTTATTATTAGCTTTGCTAAGTCGCTTGTTAAATAATTTTAGCGATCAAATTTTGGCGCCGTTGCGGGGGAGTGAACATAATTAATCTTACTATTAAATCTGTGATTAAAGTACTGATTTAGGCTGTAATTTCTGTATTTTCCTTTAATTTTCCGTATTTTCGTAATTCACGTCGATCGACGCTTAATCTCGTCGATCGACGCCATCTTTTCCTTCTTGTCGATCGACTCTCACATTCGTCAATCAATGCCGTACTTGTTTTCAGATTTTTAGTTTTTCGTATTTCAGTTCGTTCCGTTTATTTTCAGTCTTACTTCACTGCCTCCTTTGCTGTACAGGTAGTGCATGAGTACACGAGCCAGAGGAAAGGACCCGCTATATTATTACCCGGATATTGAAGCCACTTGCAGAAAGATCCGAAAGAATAAGCGTACTCAGGAAAGCTCAAGCAGTCAAGCAATGGACGAACAACCACCAATTATCCAACATCAACCACCAATGTTAACTGCAGAGGAGCAAGCTGTGCTTCTCCAGGAAGTTCAAGCTATGAGGGCACAGATCCAACAGTTCAACCTGGAGAGAGACCTCGAGAGGAATAATCCAAATGGAAGGGATATGCGCCATAACCCACTCTTCGATGACAATCCCGACAATGGAGAGGAGGACAACCAGGATCTGCCAGGGGAGTCTGACGATGAGGAAGAAGAGGAGGCCATGCAGAACCGGTATAAACCTCGGTTCAAGGAAACAGATTTCAGGATTGGCATCAATGCCAATAATTTTGAACTGAAGACCGGGTTGGTACAGATGGTGCAGCAAAACCAATTTGGAGGAAGACCAGCTGAAGATCCTTATGCGCATCTGGATAAGTTCCTTATGCTATGCAACACTGTCAAAATCGGAGGAGTCAGCAAGAGTGCCATCCGAATGCGTATGTTCGCATTCTCTCTACGGGATAAGGCACAATCATGGTTCACTGCACTAGACAAGGGGAGCATAAGCACGTGGACTGAACTGAGGAATAAGTTCTTGGAGGACTTTTTCCCTCCAAATGTCATCAGGCAGCGAAGAAAAGAAATCATCAGGTTCGCTCAACGACCCGATGAAAGCTTCAGTGAGACGTGGGATCGATTCAAAGAATTGCTGAGATCATGCCCCGGTCATGGTTTTCCGCCAGGAGAACAAGCAGAGGCCTTTTACGAAGGGCTCAATGAAAAGACCGTCAAGTTGGTAGACATCACACTTGGTGACTCCGTAATGACAAAAAGCGGAAAGAAGGCCATGGAATTCTTCCAAAAGATGGCTAACAACACTCAAAGATGGTCCTCATGCCGAACTCGACCTGTGAAAGCAATCGAGAAAGTAGTGGAGAAAGCCACCGAACAACCTGATCTGGAAACTGAGCTGAAGAAGCTAAAGGAAGAATTCGCAACTCTAAAGCAAGAGAAAGCAGTCACTGCTATCGAGGCGACACAAGCTCCAACTGAGGGGGACAATGCTGAGGTAAATTTTATCCAAAGGGGCGGCTATCAAAATAATTACCGAGGAGGATTCCAGCAACACAATCAGCAGCATCATCAGCCCTATACCTTTAATCATGCGAGGAATCACCCTGGATTCTCTTACGCAAACCCTCAAGCTGCAGAGCAACCACCACCAGGATTCGCCGTACAGGATGGGGAGATAGTGGAGAAGAAGAAGCCAAATCTCGAGCAAATTTTGGCTAAGTTCATGGAAGGCTCCACCGATACGGTAGCCAAACTCAAACAAGAAATATCAGGGGTGAACACCAAGGTTGACCAGGTGCAGAAGCATGTGCAGATCATTGAAAATCAAGTCAGCCAGATCGCCGATGCTCTTGGGACGAAACACAAGCCGGGACGACTCCCGAGCAACACTCAGGTCAACCCCAAGAACCAGAATCAGAGGAACCAGGTGAACGCCATAACCCTGCGAGGGGGTAAGTCTTATGAAGGGCCAACGCAAGCAGGAACAAATACCCGAGATGAAGGAGAAATCGAGCAAGACAAAGAGGGCAGCGCAGATGAATCCCCGTCGACCGACGAGAGGCCTCCGTTGATCGACGAAGCATCAAAATCCCCGTCAATTGACGCGGATTCTCATCGATCGATGCCTGCTCCTACTCCACCCCCGAAGAAACCGCCTCTGCCGTTTCCGCAGCGGTTTGCCAAGACCAAGATGAACGAAAGGTATGCACGTTTTCTGGAGACAATGAAGAAGGTGCACATCAACATCCCATTGGTCGAAGCCTTGCAAGAGATGCCCGGGTACAACAAGTTCCTGAAAGATATGGTCTCTCAGAAATGACCTTTCTTGGAGCATGAGACGGTCAACCTCTTCGAAGAGTGCAATGCCATCATTCAAAAGAAGATGCCGATCAAAAGGGAAGACCCAGGCTCCTTCACAATCTCCAGTGTCATCGGAGGGGAGACCTTTGGGAAAGTTCTCTGCGATTCCGGTGCTTCAATCAACCTGATGCCATTGTCAATCTTCAAGCGGTTGAAGATCGGAAGTATCAAGCCCACAACAATCTCGCTTCAGATGGCCGATCGATCAGTCACTTATCCGAAAGGCATTGTGGAAGATGTGCTGGTGAAGGAGAAAGACTTCATTATTCCAACCAATTTTGTGGTTCTCGATATAGAAGAGGATCGCAACATTCCCTTGATCCTTGGAAGACCATTCCTGAAGACCTGAGAGGAATTGATCGATATTCGAGATGGAAAACTCACATTCAGGGTGAATAATGAGTCGGTGACATTCTCGATCTACAAGGCAATGCAGAAGCACAATGATGGAAGCTACACCGAAGAATGCCACATGATCAACTGCTTCAGCCCGGTAATGTCTTCTCCATTCACCTCCCTCAAAAGCGAACCCGACTTCCTGGAAAACTGCTTGCAACATTCTCTGTTCTCATCAACAAACCTGGACGAGGCAACCGAGGAAATCATGGATCTGGTCGTGGAGCTGGACGTGTTTGAGTAAATAACTCGGGAAAAAGAAATCAAAAGAGAGCCACTGCCTGATCGATATAGCCAGAACAACCCAGAAAAGGTGGAAAATAAGCCCCCGTCGATCGACGCCACTGCAACATTGATCGAGGCCGCAGCAAACAGCACGACGATCGACGGAGGGTCTCCATCAATCGACGGCAACCTGAAACAGCCGTGCTCCAGCTCTGATCCACCAGTCCTGGAACTCAAGACACTTCCGGCACATCTCAGGTACGCATTCCTAGGCTCTGATAATACTTACCCTGTCATTGTTTCTGCTTATCTTACACAGGGGGAGTTGGAGAAACTGCTGCAGTCCTGCGAAAATACAAGTCCGCCATCGGATGGACCTTGGGGGATATCAAAGGAATCAACCCTTTGCTGTGCATGCATAAAATCATCCTTGAAGAAGAAGCCAAGCCAAAGAGACAAGCACAGCGACGATTGAACCCAATCATGCAAGAAGTTGTAGAGAAGGAGGTTCTCAAACTCCTAGACCATGGTATGATCTACCCAATCTCCGACAGTAAATGGGTGAGCCCTACACAAGTAGTAGCCAAGAAAGGGGGGATGCAGATTGTAAAGAATGACGATGGAGAGGAAGTTGCAATAAGACCAGTCACGGGATGGCGGTCCTGCATCGACTACCGAGCCTTGAACACCGCCATGTGCAAGGATCACTTTCCCCTTCCCTTCATCGATCAAATGCTTGATAGATTATCTGGTTACCCTTTCTATTGTTTTCTTGATGGTTACTCAGGTTACAACCAGATAGCTGTGGCACCTGAAGATCAACACAAGACAACATTCACCTGTCCTTATGGAGTGTTTGCCTACTGCCGGATGCCATTCGGATTATGCAATGCACCGGCTACCTTCCAAAGATGCATGATGGCAATCTTCCACGATCTGATCGAAGATATCATGGAGGTATTCATGGATGATTTCTCAGTTTTTGGTAGCTCATTCGATATTTTTCTGCAGAATCTAGCTACTGTACTTGAGAGATGCACCGAGACAAACCTATGCCTCAATTGGGAGAAATGCCACTTCATGGTGCGAGAGGGGATTGTGTTGGGACATAGAGTATCAGCCGAGGGACTAGAAGTGGATCGAGCCAAAGTCATAGCCATTGAAAAAATGCCACCGCTAACAAATGTTAAGGTTGTCCGAAGCTTCCTAGGCCACGCCGGATTCTATAGGAGGTTCATCAAGGACTTCTCAAAGATCTCCCAACCTCTATGCAACCTTCTGGAGAAGGACGTATCCTTCGTGTTTGATGACGATTGTGTGAAAGCCTTCGAGAGATTGAAGGAGGCACTGGTAACAACACCAATCCTGACATCACCGGACTGGGATGAGCCCTTCACATTGATGTGCGACGCCAGTGATTACACTGTTGGGGCAGTTTTGGGGCAATTAAAACGAAGGCTTTTCCATGTAATTCAGTATGCCAGCAAGAGCATGAATCCAGCCCAATGCAACTACACCACCACGGAGAAAGAAATGCTCACAGTTGTCTATGCCTTCGACAAGTTCCGACCATATCTGATAGGTTCAAAGACAACCGTTTTCACCAACCATGCAGCCATCAGATATCTGTTCGCAAAGCAAGATGCCAAGCCTAGGCTGATCCGGTGGATACTACTACTACAAGAGTTTAACTTGGAGATCAAGGACAGGAAATGGAGCGAGAACGTGATCGCAGACCACCTCTCAAGACTCGAGCCACTGATCGAAGGGCATGATCATCAGATGATGATCCGGGAAACATTCCCGGACGAACAGATCTGCATTGCTAGGGAATTGAAAGAGATGTACGATTCCAAGACACCCTGGTATGCAGATTTCGCCAACTACTTGGTTGGCGGTGTTCTCCCTCCGGACTCCTCTCCATATGCAAGGAAGAAGTTTCTGCATGATGTCAGATTCTATTACTGGGAGGATCCCTACTTATGGCGTAGATGTGCTGATGGCGTCATTCGCCGCTGTGTGCCTCAGTCCGAGTGGCAACAAATCTTCGAAGCCTGCCACTCATCTCCTAGTGGTGGCCATCACTCAGCCAATCGGACCGCATTCAAAATCCTTGCCAGCGGATTCTACTGGCCATCCATCTACGAGATCTGCCGCGGATGGATAACAGGTTGTGATCGCTGCCAGAGGACCGGCAACATCTCGCGAAGGAACGAAATGCCACAGACACCGGTCATCGAAGTCGAGATCTTTGATGTTTGGGGGATCGACTTCATGGGACCCTTTCCACCATCTCAAGGGTTCTCATACATCCTCTTGGCAGTGGACTATGTATCACGATGGGTCGAGGCTACTCCAACAGTCACAAATGACTCCAAGGTAGTCATCAAGTTCCTACAGAAACTGATAACGCGATTTGGGACACCAAGAGCCTTGGTAAGCGACGGGGGATCCCACTTCTGCAACAAATGGCTTGCTACCCTTCTCGCCAGATACAGAGTCAAACACCGAGTCACCACGCCATATCATCCACAAGGGAATGGGCTGACGGAGCTGTCCAACCAAGAAATCAAGCAAATCTTGGAGAAGACGGTGAAGCAAAGAAAGGAGTGGGCGGCAGTGCTTGATGATGCATTATGGGCATACCGCACACCAATTGGGACGTCACCCTATCAGCTGATCTTCGGGAAGTCCTGTCACTTGCCGGTGGAGATGGATCATAAGGCTTGGAGAGCAGTAAAAGAACTTAACCTAGATTGGAAGACAGCCGCAGAAGAGCGCGCCATGGCATTGAATGAATTAGAAGACTTCCGAGACAAAGCTTATGAGAACAATGTCATCTACAAGAATAGGGCAA
The DNA here is from genome assembly GCA_026898455.1 of Plectranthus barbatus. Taxonomy (NCBI): domain Eukaryota; kingdom Viridiplantae; phylum Streptophyta; class Magnoliopsida; order Lamiales; family Lamiaceae; genus Plectranthus; species Plectranthus barbatus. The sequence continues at coordinate 46,717 of JAPKLW010001499.1, read as the reverse complement.
AGAGGTTCCACGACAAAAGGATTCGCTCACATATTTTCCATTCTGGTGATAAAGTTCTTCTCTTTGAATCCCGTCTCAGATTCATGCTCGGGAAGTTACAATCAAAGTGGGCCGGACCATACACCGTGATCTGCCAATTTATGAACGGTGTAGTTGAACTAGCTGGCCAAGATGGGAAGAACTTCAAGGTGAACGGACAGAACCTGAAACCATACTTCACACCACTTCAAATTAAAGCGCTGGAGAAGTACTACTTGAACCGTCCTTGAAGGCACAGGTATTGTCGAGCTAGCGACATAAAACCAAGCACTGGTTGGGAGGTAACCCAACACCTTACCGCTTTCTTTATTTCTGTTTTTTTTAATCAGTTGAGTCGAGTCAGTCAAATTTTGTGTTTTCAGAAAAACATTCAAATTGAGTTGGGTCCAGTCATCTGTCGGAACACGTCGATCGCTGCTTCTTGCCAGCGATCGACGAGGAAACCTCGACCACATCGATCGACGCAATTCCTCGTTGATCGACGAGAAAGTTTTATCTTCGTCGATCGACGGGAATGCCTCGTCGATCGACGCGAACTTTTCTAAGGACTGGACAGAGACGAGTTTAAAACCCAAAACCCTCACTTCTCTCACTCACAAACACACTTGCACGATTTTCTTCTCCTCTCCAAACACCCACTCGAATTTTTTCTCTCCAAATCAGATGCTTCCACCCACGGTATGTATCCTAACACTCTCCTCTTCGATTATTTATTGTCATTGAAGGATTTGAGCATGATTTTGTTAGAAAATTAAGTTTGGGACACTTGTGTCCATTTTTGCAATTTTGACGATTTTGTTGCTTTCCATGATGATAAATCGATATGGTTGATTGTTTTAGTCGATACACTTCTTTATCTTGGATGGGTAGCTAGGATTGCTTTGAATTTGATAATCGTAGGTTTGGGGGGATAATTCTTGTTTGAAGTGTTGCTCTTATCCTGCTATTTTTGAGATAAATTTTTTCAATCAATGATGCAATATGCTAGGATAGAGGGTGAATTGAATGGATTTCGAATCAATTTTGAATGGGTAGAGACATTTTGTGGACAATTGAATAATTCAATGTTGTAATGTTGGGAATGTTGTGAAGTTGCTCTAAGGAGTTTTGACATGATTTTTTTTTCCACTACCCTTGCATATTGATTATGGACTTCCAACCCACCTTCGCAAAAAAGGCTCATGAGAGACGCTTTCGGAAATTCTCTAGCGACGAGTTTGCTGTCCGACAGACACTTTACCCATGCCCGAAAACAATTCATCGGCTGGGAATTCGAGCTGACGTGGAGGCTCTTCTTCGGCGAGTAAACTGGAGTGCTTGGATGACAGCACAGTGGCCGACCTATCCATCGCTTGTCTTGGAGTTTCTTGCCTCACTCCATGTTTTTGAGGTCCTGCCAGAGTCCGAGCCGACCACCATCTCCTTCCAACTGCTGAATGAACACTACGAGATACCAAGGGACATGCTTGAAGAGATTTGGGGCGTCCGAAAAGGGGGAGTTGGCTTTCTTCCCCCGAGTTTTGACATTGCCCGCTTCTGGAGCCAGATAGCAGCTGATGCTAAGGAGGACATGCGGGAATTTGACTCGGGGAACCTGAAGGCTTCTTCCATCGACAATCCAGTGTTCCGGTATCTCCAGAGATGCATGGGGGTGTCCATCACAGGCAGACACGAGAGCGGCAAGGTGAGAATGGGGGAATTGTACGCCATCTACTGCATGCTGACCGGCGAGAAGTTCAGTTTTGCGGCGTTGGTCATAGACCAGTGGAGGCATCAGATCAAGGCCTCCAAGGGCAACATCTGGAGCGGGGGATTGATTACCCCGATTGCGGAGTATGTGGGCATCGATCTGTCAGAGATCGAGTTACTTGAGGAGGACAGCCGAGGACTCGGCACCGGAGCTCTGGTGAAGATGCTGATGTTGTCACCACGAGATGCGGGTTGGTCCCTGCGGATGTCCAATGGGGACAGGTTCCCATTGCCACAGAGGAACCTCACTCGCGTCACTGATTATCACTTCCGTGATAATTGGTGGATGAGCACACCAGCCCACTTGAGGCTCATGGTCGGAGCACAGGGAGGTCCCGGTACCTCCCGACTTCGTCACCGGCCGCTGGCTCAGCCTGACCAGCGACAGCCACAGACACCTCCAGAAGGACCCGAGGAGGAGGTGCCAGAGGATGACAGACACGATGGGGAAGGAGAGCGGATTCACGATCAGACTGGTGGGCATTTGTCCGGCCACTTTGCGGGAGAGTCTTCATCTTCCGGAGGAGTGGATCTGGCGATGATGTACCAGTTCATGCAGCAGCAGACTGTTCTGCATGCCGAGGAGCACACCCGGCAGGCGACTTTTCATCAGCATGTGACCACGAGGCTCAACACCCTCGACACGTAGATGCAGCGCCTTCTCCTAAACACCCAGCCCAACTCTGTCTACCTCCGACGCCACAGAGAGCGCCAGGACCGCCGGCGGCGACTTCCCGTTTGGCCTGCCCCCAATGTTGAGATGGAGGATCCTCCAGAGGAGGAATGAGGTACCGTTTCCTTTTTCCATATCTAACTTTCAAACTTGTTCACTCCTTCGAATGGAACAAGTTTGGGGGGATTAGGATAGGAAAAGGGAAACGTTTGTTTGTTTTCATTTTGCTGCTTTATTTTAATTTTTAGTTGTTTCGTTGTTTTTCTGTTTTTGTTTTTTATTTTTGTTTTTTCTGAACCATCACCATCCTTGTTCTTTTGCTTCAGTGTGAACAATTGCTCTCTGCAAGGCTTTTTACTCAAAATTAGTATTTTTGAACTCTTGATTTGTGATACTTGTTCTGTGTTGAATAAGTTTTGAACTCTTGATTTGTGGTACTTGTTCTGAGTTGAATAGTCTAGAGTATTGTTTTAGGAGCTTTTGAACATAGGACAGTCAGAACTACTTTTGATTATGTTGGTGTTGGAATTGAATACTTGTCTTCCCTTGGAATTGAATTGTTGATTGATAATTGAGATATTTGCCGATTAAGAATGATAATCCATGTGATAGAGTAGCCGATGATAGGAGCTGCTTTGCTTGATAAGTTGATTTTTGAAATATAAATTTTTGCATGATAACTGTTCAGAATTGGGTAATTGTTGAGGAGTAACAAAAATTTCTACCTTGTGAGAAATTGTGCCATCTTTTCGTTTGATGAGTGACAAAGTCATTAGATTTACTTCCTAGAATTTGATGAATTTCTCTCTTGAGGTTGCATAAGTGTGGTAATAGGGTGAAAATGATTTTAGGCATGTTCTTTCATAGCCCATTTCCCATACACTCACCTTGAATTTTCACTTGCAACCCCCTTGAGCCTTGAAAATTTTTTCTTTCTTTGATTAGGAGGGTTGATGAACAAGAAATTGTGATTTATTGGAGGATGAAAACTGTGGGATTGTGATATGAGGTTGTGTGCAAAATTAGGGGTTCCTAAGGGTAAATTTCGAAAAAAATATATGAGTGAACATTGGCGAATATGAATGAAAAAAAAAAATTGAGAAGAAAAACTTCGTATGTGTAGTTCACAAATGTCACGCCCCAGCCTCCACGAGAGGAGCCGGTCCACTGAGGCGAGACTAGTGAAATAAAAATTTATTATCAAATGATTAACAACGTAGAATGTAGACCAATTTCAACAAAGCCTGGTATTAACTAGAATAATATCAACGAGAAAGAATAACTTATACCAGACTAAACTATATATTTAGCGAATCAACAGAGTATTGTCAGACCAAAAGAGTATAGCTTTCAGATACAAACAAAACCATACACAATACTCCTGTCATAATTTACAACATGTACAATAAGACCGGTAACAGAGTGCGCAAAAGGATCATAACAGAGAACATATATGAAGATATGTAATCTGGATTATATTACATTATTTACAAACAAAGGTTTAGCTCAGCTCAGCTGCCTCCATCTTCGCTCTACTCAACCTGCATGTTTAAAAATACACACAGGGCTAAGTACATTGTACCCAGTGGACACATTGCCAAATCGTACATATATAAGACTGACATGCCAACTCACACAGCAACACATGAGCTTTTACTTTAAAATGGACTCATATGCTACAAAACATTTCCTCGTAGCTGCGCAGTTTAATTCAACCCATACATTTACTATCTGTTTAAAGGGTGTGATCAGGAAGCAGGCCTACTTCCATGACCACGGTGTCCAGCCAATTTGGTAAGACCTTTCTCTCACCAGGTCTGGCACCAAGTGCACTAATCTCAGCTCTCGTAGAGTCATTGAGATCCGATCGTTCCTATTACCTTAACATTCGAAATGTTTAAGGCTCTGGCCGTATTCCCCGACTCAGATTTCTACATACTCTCTGACCGCCTTTCCGGTTCAGAGGACAGATAGGAAATGCAGAAAACATTTAGGCATGCTCAATCATTTGAAAACAAATCACATTTTCATTTCATAAACAATTTGAAAACGTATTTTTATTTGTAGTAAGAAAGCCCACCTTAACTTTTGTAAGCTAACCAAACGATAACAAACTCCCGCTTATTGACCTCGATTTCCGTCACCTTCAATAATTACAAATATATTAATTCAAAGCTATTTTATTAAACATGACTTTGACTGTATATATCTAATTCCCCTAAAATTAAGACATTATTAATATTCGCCATTATTGTTAATCACAATACTAATATTATTTATAGTTATAACAATATTAATAATAATGCTTATTCAAGTTAAGTTTTCATACTCAATTTTATATAAAATCTAAGCGAATTAAGTTGTTACATAAAATATTAAGTTTAGGAGTTGAATAAATAAATATTGTAAGAAACAATTAAGCTTACTGACTATTGTTCTTTCTAAATCAAATTTCAAATCTCTGAATTAGAGTAACATAAATGCTAATTTAGATTTTACAAATCCAATTAAATTGGTATAGATTTTAAATTTAAATATTCGAATGTATTATTTTAAGTGTGTAATTTACTGAACATATCAAATTTTACAATCTACCTAGGTTATTACGAAATTTCTTTTAACTTCAATGTATAAATAAATAAAATTATACAGTATGACTCATACAAGTCAAAAATTAAAAGATACACCATGACTAAAGATTATAACTCACTACATCACATCTATATATCCAGCTGTAGCTCATATATAAATTCGGTTTCTTCTCTTTCTTTTAAAACCCTTACGCAGGAGACCTCATATCAAGCCAAAATTAAATGTCTATTATATTAAATACCATTTGCCTTTGATATAAACAATAACTAACATGATTTATTTCAATGTAAAATATATGTTCTCAAGATTTGACTAGGTATTCATATTTCTCCTTCATGACCCAAAATATCAAGATTCAAATATTAACCGTTCCACTGCAAATTCCAAATTTTCACAAATTTATCCTTTCTATTATATATGTTCTTGGAATCGCTACAGCATAACATATATAATAACTATTAGAATAAAATTTAAAATTGCCATATAACAAAATTAAAGGAAGTAATTAACCTTCTACGATAGAAATCCTTCTCTGCAACTGTATATTTTCACTTCCTTTTTCGCTTTCAATTCTTTTTTTTTATTCTTCTTTCGTCAAATTCGCAATTTTGCAGCTTTCCTAATTTCGGGTGTTTTAGTAACGAAGAAGAAAACTTTCGAATAGTTATTGCAAATTAGGATTAATATCAAATATTACTTTTTTTAAAAAAATCTTCCAATCAATTAATTACACTCAATTGCCTAATTGCATGAATGACAAATGTCATCTTCCTTTTTTTTCTTCATGACTCACGAATACATATATATCTATATATATTGATCGAGTATTTATATGTATATTTAATTCATAATGCTAAAGTTATATATATATATATAATTTTTAGTGTGCGTCTTTTATGTATATATATTCTAATATTTTATTTATTTACTTTATTATTTTTTTTTTTTGCACGTGGATTTATATCTATAGTAAAAAGATTTAAATATATATATATATATATATATATATATATACAAATATTTAGTTGTTGCACAATATTTTTAATTTTAATAAGATTAACTTAGAATTTGGTTTTACGTAATAAGGATTGTCAATTCTTTTAATTAAATTAATACATATCAATAAGAACTAAGATTTTATAAATAGAGTTTTCTTTATATACATAACTTGAGGGTTATTACAACAAAAGCCAAAATAAATTTCGAACCCTGAAAATTACAAAGGAGAAGGAACAAGATTGTGTGTTAAAAGAAAAAAAATTATGTGGGCAAGATATGCTAAAGACTTGGTGTTGGAATGGAATATTTTGAGTCACTTAGCCAAAAATATCCTACCTCTTAGGTAAGCCACATTACAACCAAATCAAGACCTTTCTGATTCCCTGAAAAACCACACTAACAAGCAGTGGAGAGATGAGAAATTTATCAAACCTATGGTGAGGTAAACTAAAACTTTGAATGAGTGAATTTCAAAGCCCTTTTTACTTGATCGAGCGATGAGTGCAAACACTTCCCGGTGAGGTTCCTCCTCAATAATTTAACAATTAGAATTTGCTTGGATTGCATGGTTTATGTGAATAAGTGATACTTAGATTGCAAAAGAAGCTTGTGAGGCATTGCACACTTGTATCTGCATTTGATTAGATTTCTTTTCTGTGAATTGATCGAGGACGATCAATGGTTTAAGTTTGGGGGAGTTGATAAGTTAGGATTTTCACCAACTTATCTGGTTGTTCTTTGACTAAATGTGTGGTGTAAAGATCGTTTTTGTACTAGTTTTCGTGCATGAATTGACTTTTGTGCTCGTAATGTTGTGTTTGATAAATCATGCAGAGTTTTGGCCATAAACAGAGGAGAGTTGGATTTCCAGTTTCAGGTCCACGTCGATCGACGAGGATGTCTCGTCGATCGACGAGGAGAATGAAGGAGGAGCGATCGACGAAGGAAGAAAAGAGAAAATCGATGGAGGCAGCATCCACGTCGATCGACGCCATTGGACGTCGATCGACGAAGGCATTTCACCGGCGTCGATCGACGCTAATCTCCCACGATTGACGCGAAGTCGGGAATCCTAGTCTACGTCTGTTTTGGAGATAAAGCCATATCTTCACCTAGATTTTGTATGATATATTCTACACTATTATAAAAAGCCATATATAATTCGTTTTTTAGAGAGAGAGACAATAGATTACTTACCAAAATTTAGTATTGAAGATTAATTAGAGTTTCTCAAGGTTTTTGAAGTTTATGTTTGAAGACAGAGTTCTGCAGGATTATTTTCGAATTCCGATTTTTATGCAATTCAGATTTTACTCGTCTATGATGAATATTATTTTGAATATGTGTAACTAATCTCTTCCTCAGATTCTAGGGTTTCGAATTATCAATGTATACATGTTTGATTAATTGAATTATTTTCCCTTTCCCTTCGTAGTTTGTGAAATCTGTGCTTATTCATAATCTTGATTTGTTGGCCACATATTAGGATTAACTAGTTGATTGCTTGAGACGTAACTGTAATAGTTTTCAATCGAAAGAGATTTTCACAATATAATCTGATTTCTTGTCGTAACTGAAGGAGATTGATTGTAGGAATAAATCTGTAGATCTTTGGGAGTTAATTAATTTATCTAGAGACCGAGCGGAGATAGGTAGTTGATTAATCTACTTTACGAATTGTCCAACAAAGAAGTTCGTAATACTGTTCTGATGTTTCACTACGAAGAGGAATTAAAATTGGAAAATAATCAATTTATTCATCCATGTCATACTTGATAAGGAGATATTCCCGGAATCTGTAATTCTCATAACTGTTTTCAATCAAAGTATTTTAATTTCCTGTTTAAGTTTCATTAGCGAGTATTGCAATTTTCAAAACAACCAAAACTTTTCAATTGATTTTCCTAACCAGTATTTTGAGAACTTATGATTTAGTACTTAAGGTTTTTCGTTGCTTCATTCCCTGAGGGATCGATAATTTTCATTTGCCGCTATATTATTAGCTTTGCTAAGTCGCTTGTTAAATAATTTTAGCGATCACTGAGCATTTGGATGCTGAAGTTCCAGCTGTTGAGAATCTAGCTACTGAGGATCCGGTTGCTGAGATTTCTGATGCTGATGTTCTGAATGCTAAGTTACTCGCTGCTAAACCCCAGATAGATGCTGAAGAGAATGTTGTAGCAGACAACAATCAAGCAGGCGATGCGAGTGCAGAAACCTCAGCACCCAGCAATCTGAAGCCAAGATGGCTAAGAGATCATCTCTTAGATGTTGTGATTAATGATGTTAATGATCCAGTCAGGACGAGACAAGTCAATGCGATGTCAGCCTGCTATATTTCCCATGAAGAGCCATCCAAGGTTAAAGAAGCTTTGCAAAATCCAGATTGGGTGAATGCTATGCAAGAAGAGCTTGTTGAGTTCACGCGCAATAATGTTTGGGATTTGGTGGATAGACCAGAACATCAAAGTGTTATTGGAACCAAATGGGTCTTCAAGAACAAGAAAGATGAGTCAGGCCATGTCGTCCGAAATAAAGCTCGTCTAGTAGCAAAGGGGTATAGACAATGCAAAGGAATAGATTACGATGAGACGTTTGCTCCGGTCACTCGATTGGAAGCAATAAGGTTATTCCTTGCATATGCGGCGCATCATGAGTTCTCTGTGATGTAGATGGACGTAAAGAGTGCCTTTCTGAATGGTGAGCTCAAGGAAGAGGTGTATATCAAGCAACCACCAGGCTTCGAGCAAGGAAACTAAGTTTACAGGCTAAGGAAAGCCTTATAAGGTTTGAAGCAGGCACCGAGAGCTTGGTATAGAACATTGTCAAAGTTCTTGCTAGAGAATGGTTTCAAGAAAGGGAAAATCGATCAGACTCTCTTTCGCATCAAGGATGAAGGAAGTATCCTACTTGTGCAGATATATGTCGATGACATTATCTTCGGCTCGAAGAATCAAAGCTTATGTGATAAGTTTTTAGAGCTGATACAAAGTAATTTCCAAATGAGTATGATGGGAAAGATGTCCTACTTTCTCGGATTACAAGTCCAGCAATCGAGTGGTGGAATCTTCATTCACCAAAGAAAGTACACTCGCGATCTGATTGCTAAGTATTGCCCCGAGAAGATGAAAAGCTTAAGGATTCCAATAAGCACAAGCTCCCAGATAAGCCTCGATGAAGGAGGAGAACCTGTGAATCAATCCTACATTATATAGAGGTATCATCGGATCCTTGCTCTACTTAACTGCTAGCAGACCCGATATTTCTTATTCTGTCGGTGTATGCGCGAGATATCAAGCAAATCCGAAGAAGTCACATTTGGATGTTGCTAAGAGGATTACCCAATACCTCAAGTGTACCGAGGGTCTAGGAATTTGGTAACCAAGGTCTGATGGGCTAGCACTCAGTGGATATTCCGATTCTGACTTTGGAGGATGCAAGATTGATTAGAAGAGCACCAGCGGGACATGCCAATTTCTTGGACATAAGCTGATTAGTTGGTTTAGCAAGAAGCAACACTCCGTAGCTATGTCCACTACTAAAGCTGAATACGTAGCAGCTGCTAGTTGAAGTGCTCAAGTCTTGTGGATTCGACAGTAATTGCAAGATTATGACATTCCTCCAGAATGTGTGCCGATCTATTGTGACAATAATAGTGCTATGTGCATAACGAAGAATCCTGTTCATCATTCAAGGACGAAGCATATTGATGTCCGACATCACTTTATTCGAGATCATCAAGAGAAGAAGGACATTGATGTTCAATACATATGCACTGAAGATCAGCTAGCAGATATCTTCACGAAGCCGCTTGCTGAGGCCAGATTTAAAGAGTTATGTCTAAAATTAGGCCTTATGGAGTTAAAAGATGTTGTAGATGAATGAGTTGTTACTCTAATTCTTTCTAGATTTCTTGGATTTTCGAAGAAGATGGAGATAAACGTATCCTAGCTTACGTTTTTAAGCTGCTGAAGGTCTGTTGCTGAGATATGTTGCTGAGCAAAAGAATGCTGAGTCCAAGCTCTCAGTAGTTCCTAAGTATTATACTAGCAAGTGGTTCAGACGTTTGCTAGAAGTGAAATGTTGAGTCCAAGCTCTTAGCATTTTGACATATTGCTATGGTATATTATTTCAATTAGTGGGACAGACGGTTGCTAGCAAATTGAATGCTGAGTCCGAGCTCTTAGCAGTTCATATGTTTGCTAAGGATTTCCAAGGTTAGCAGATTGCTGAGTCCTAGCTCTCAGCAGTCTCCGGAAGTCAAAAGCGGGAAGGATTTGAATTTGAAATGATGTGTCCAACACGCTGCATTTAATACGTGCAACTGACTGCATCAAACCAGGAGGCGACACGTCGAAAGCACTCGAGTTCATAGGGGAGTGGGCTACCATACGAAAGGTCTCGTCGATCCTAAGCCGTCGATTGAATTTGAAAAGGTGTTTCCCCAGCTGTTGGATTATTACTCAGAAGGTATAAACATCTCACTTCATTCAACATTCAAACCTTTCTGAAATCTTTGATTCCCTAGCCTTTTCTCTCTCAAATTCCCAAGTTCTCTCTGAAAATATTCTCAATCCTTCAATATGTCTGCTCATCCTGAATCCCCCGCACACTCACAACAATCCGACTCCCATACACATACTGATTCATCCGATTCCTCTACGGAATCTGGATTCCCCATTCAATCCCTTAATATTGATGTGACCCTGCATGAGCGGTGGGCACTGGAGTATACCGGAATTGTCAAGAAAGAAGATGTTGAAGATGAAATTCCCTACGGTCAACTGGTGGCGCTAGCCAAAAAGAAGGAACAATCCGGCTTATCCAGAAACCAGAGGAGGGCGCACAAATCATGAAGGACCGCATCTTGTACACTCCTCTCGCAGCACTTAAATTCCCAAAATGGATCATGGAAGCCTTGGCGAACGCAGGGGTACTTGCTTACTTGTCAGCAGAACCATTGTGGTCCCATTCACACATGGTATCTGAGTTCTATGCACATGCTGTGGTGGATGAGGCAACCCAGAAGTCCTTCAAGACTTCGGTCTTTGGAACAATTTTGGAGGTGAATGCAAATATTCTGGCTGCCAAGTTTGAGCTACCCAACAAAGGTGAGCATATTGCTTCATACAATTTGAATGATCTAGACAAAATGGAGAATTAAAGGAAAGCATGGAAGAAACCAGAGTTTGTGAAGGATCAGAAGGGAAAGCCGATCACCTTTAAGGTTGCCACTCCGATCAACCAATTCTAAGATGAGTTCAAAACTCTTGCTGAGTTGGTGATTAAGAAGTTCCAGTGTGATGCTGGTTCATACTCAGAATTGTTGGCGAAGAAGGATTCGGTGATGATGGCGTTGGTGGATAGAGTAGAGGGTAATTAGGCAGAGTTCTTCTATGGGCGCTGGTTGGAGCACGCCAGGAAGAATCTGAGGATTAAGGAGGATGATTTATTCACATCCAATGTGAATTTTAGTTTGAAGATTAGTAAGTTTATTGAAATGTTTTTTCACAAGAAGAGGCTTGATCGAGGAGAGTAGCTTCTTCCGACGGACTTTATTACGATGACAAAGAAGGCACCAACTCCGGTCGATCCCACCAGACCGATCATTCTGAAGGGTAAGTCAAATGTCGATAAGAAGGTTCCTACATCTCCTGAAGAGCCCCGTCCAAGAGAGTTAGCATTCCCGATATTGGAGCAGGCGATTGCTATGACTCCAAAGGAGATAGCAGCTGCTCAGAAGGCTGCGGAGACAAAGCAGTGCTTTCAGCACCTAGAGGATATTGAGAAGCTAGGCGATCTGCCCGTTGAGCAGATTGAGGAAATCATGGCGAAGACGCAAGCAGAACAACAAGCAACAACTTTGGGTCAGATTGCGGTGGCAATTCCCAAAAGAAAAAGATCAGATGTTGCATCTCCAGAAAAGAAGAGGACGCGTAGACGGCTTGTCAAGTCTGCTGAGAAAGAGAAAGCTGAGAAGGAAGCAACGGAGAAGGAGGCTGCTAAGAAGAAAGCTGAGGACACTCCTCTCTCTGAAAAACCTTTTGAACAGAGATTGCGAGTCTTAAGGAAGAGGAAAATGCAGAAAAAGAGCAGGAGAAGAAGAAACATAAGAAAGAGATGGAACAAATAACCTTTGAAGCACGGGACATGAACTTTGAGCAGGCTAAGCAGCTTGCTGAAGAACGGGCTGCTAAAAAATGCGGCTGCTGAACAATAAGCAGCCAAGGATGCTGCTGCTAAGAAAGGGAAGGAGAAGCTTGTTCTTGTTGTTCTCGCTCCCACTCCAGTAGTAGCAGAAGAGATTGTACTTAAGTAGGAAGCGATGACAGATCAAGACCTCAAGAGGTTGCTGGAGACCGGCGCTTTTAATGCTCCAGACCATTCTCAAGGAGGAGTGCTGATAAAGGAGCCTGCTGTTGAGAAAGGAGATGACAACAGTAATGAGGAGGTTGAGTTCAATGAAGCTTCAGGCTCGGGACTGAATGTTGAGCCCCCTGCTAGCACATCTGCTAGAATTGAAGAGACAACTGCTGAGAAGCCTAGCATGGAAGTTCCTGCTGCTGATAGGCCCAGCATGGAGACATCTGCTGAGGCGAGGCCCAACATAGAGGATAATGCTGAAGAAAGGCCGAGCAGTGGAGGAGCAGAGGGAACCAATGCTGAGAAAGGTCCTAGCACCGATATTCCCTCCTCTGAAATCAAACAAGATGAAGGCTTCTTCACTTCATGTTTTTCAGATTCTGACTCCAATGGCGAATCAGACGATGTTTTTGATGCAAGATACCTACGGAAGATCCCGACAGGAGATAATGAGCTGCTTAGAGTACCCTTCAAAGGACTTCCTGGAAAGCGATACAACTTGCGAAGAATCTCCCAATGGTGTGCTCCGATATCTTTTGAAGAACAGGTAAATTTTGATTTCTTCCCCATGTCCTATGATATTGAAGAATTTATAACTGAGGAGATAGAGAGAGATATCGCGGAGGTATTCTCTGGGGAGGTAGATGATGGAAACCAAGAAGAAGAAGTTCTCGGACGCGAGCTAAGGCACTGGAAAATGTGTGATTACATAATGCGCGAGCTCTGCTTCGAAGAACGGATATTGCTGATAGCAAGGAAAGGACTTAACTACTGGCGACAGGAGGAGAAATGGGCAAATGATTGGATGGATCAAGCTCACTGCACCAAACAATACACTGATAAACAAGTCTTTGCCAGACTTCAGGCTATCAAAGCTCACCGACGGATCTCACCCGCTCATACCTTGCCGAAGTCGACGTTTGCTCCTATTGGACATTCAGATGCTCACATTCAGCTCTCCAAGCGCCAAGCCAAAGCTGCCGCTGAGTATAGAAGGCGCCAAGCGGAGTATGCAGCACAAAAGCAAGAGAGGATGCTAGCCTGAATGCCTGCAGCCAGAGAGCAGGAAGAGCGCGAAGCCAAGAACCTTGAGATAACCGTACATTGTAACAGAGAAGCCGAAATGCATGCATATCTCTTGGACCTTGAACTCTTGGAAGTATGGAAGACAGAGGAAGCAGAATGGATTGCTGAGGAAGTTGAATTCTTGAAGGCTATTGCCGATGAAGCAGAGGCTGCTGCCCTTGCTGAGGCACAAGCAAAGGCGACAGTAAAAGCCTATGAACTTGCTGAGGCTCTGGAAAAGGCGTGGAATTCTGAGGAGGCAGAATGCATAGATGCTGAAAATCTATACCTCGATGAGCAGAGCGAGTGGTTTGAAGTAGAAGCTATGGATATAGAGCCTATCTTTGAAGTCCATCCATCTACTAGAAGTGGAGAACTAGTCATCACATCATCTGCTATGGATGTTCTTCCAGTAAGTTCCGATGCTTTTCAAATTTTTGTTAATTTTATTGTGCAACATGCGATCAAGCATGCTCTTTCCACTTCTATTCCCCACGCTGTAAATGAGAGAGTGGCTCTCCAAACTGCTGATATAAGGAGGGAAGTATAGGAGATTAGGAGTGAAGTATCGGATGTAAGAGCAGACGTTGCTGAGGTGAAGCATGATGTTGCTGAAGTAAAGACTAACGTGGACGTGCTAAAAGATGATGTTGCTGAGTCCCAGCAACAGATGGCGCATACAGTGAATTCTTTTTCCTCCACCTTTATGGTTGCGCTCAAAGAGGGGGAAGAAATAAGACTTGTTGAACTAGAGCAGAGGAAAAAGGAATAAGAAGCACTTGTTGCGGCTGCTGAAGAGCGCAGACTTGCTTTGGAGAATCTGAAGAAGCAAGAGATAGATCTGAAGATCAAAATGTTGGAGATAGAAAATGAGAAGGTTGTTAAACAGCTTGAAAGAGAGGTCAAGGAGAGGGAAGCTAGCAAGGCGTATCTCGAGAAGTTCATGCAGCTAACAATGAGCAAATTTGACGAATTGGACAAAGGGAAGAATCTAGCTCCTGATTCTTAAATTTCTTATCTTAGCAAACCTTCTGTACATTTCTTTTTTATCTTTTCTAGTTTCGTTGTACCTGTAATGATCACTCATATGAATGAAACTGGATCAGACTTAGACAATTTCTCATTGTCCACTTTTGATTTTTTTGTGCGTGTCTTAGTTGATATACACTATCTATGTATTCAACAAAAAAAACATGTGGATGCTGTGATTACTTGTCTTTGGATTGATTGTGAATGCTTGCTGATTTAATTGGGTGCTAAAATTCCTAGCATATTCCTTGCAGCATTTACTTATGTTTTTAATCGAGAAATAATTCCCAGCACTTGTTGAGGGGGAATCTTATTAAAATCAATCCTGCTAGAACTAAGATGGATAAACTCTAAGTTAGACTGCTAGAATAAGATCTGATACTTAGAAATTTTTCTTGTAAACTTAGACATTTTTCCTCTTAGATTCAGCAAGTGATAGTAAGCTTTGATCGCACGAAAAAGGGGGAAATTGTTGGGAATTATTTGTAAATTCCTCCCTTAGATCAAAATTGTAAAAGGTTTTGTTGAATCAAAGCCTTAGTAGGTTGGTCGATCATTGCTGAATTCTAGCATAGTCTAGCAACTCCTATGTAATGTCCTGTTTAGGAAAAATATCGAGTTGTAATAGATTAGGAAGTGCGTGATAAGGTTGCTGAAAGACTCAGGAAATGGAACGAACAAATTCAATTCAAGCAACTTCGGAATGCTAGAAGAGTTCTCAGCAGATGGTAGATGCTAGAGAAATCAGCAGACGAGAATGACTGCTAGAGATGTTAGCGGTCAAGTGCTAAGAAGAATGATTGCTAAGGCATTAGCAATCATATGTTAAGGAAGAGACTGCTAGTCAGAAGCAAAAGGTAGCAGAATGCAAAAGGAGATAACATTCGCTAGCATACAAGCCGAATGCTAAAGGAGATAGCATTCGCTAGCATACAAGCAGAATGCTGAGGAATAGCAATCAGCAGTCAAGACCTAAATGCTGAAATGCGCATTTGCTGAAGGAGTCAGCAGATTGAAGAGCGGATTGCTAGAAGAGCGTAGTAATCAGAAGACTTAGCAGATCATTCCAGCATTCTCCGAAAATGCTAAACAAGGAAGATATCTAGCAACGATCTCTAATACTACCGTTATGACAAAGGTACAGTAAAAGGACGAAAGCCTTACCCGAAGTAGGTCGAAAAGTACTGTACGATGCCGGAAAGGATGGAAAAAACAATAAGCTATTTTTGACAAGAAGGACCGTTGTGTCTAACGGGTTTGGAGATTCAAACTTTGAATCTCCAGATATAAAAGAGAAGTCCAACAAAGAGAGACGATAACTACTCAGACAACTACTCAATCTAAGACTTCTCATTCTATACAACAAACACAACTAAAAAATCAAGAGAATCCTTTAACAAAGCAAAAAAGGAAAAAGAGAGTAGTCAGTTGAGAGCCCTCATTTAAGAAGAATCTCAAAAGCTCTCAACAGCAAGTGTCACTACATTGGATACCCGACACTGCATTCAATAGATTCCTTAACTTTGTTCAAGAATCTTCACTCATTGGGATAACTTCCATCATAGGAAGCATCCGGCAGTCACATCTCTGAAAAGAGATTGACTCCGACGTGATTTTGCCAAAACTAGATAAGTTCAGAGAGAACTATAAAATCTCCATTACAGCGAAGGAAAAGTTTTACGAAGATGCGCTCTTGACTTGGCCGGAGCTGCGGACTAGAAGATTAAAGCATCGGGGGATAGCTTTGTAGTGGCTAGGTCGAAGGTTCACTACCTGCTACAAGTGTTCGGCGAATCCTTGTAATTCAATATCTTTTTAGTGAATTCTTAGCGACACGACTAAGGAGTGGACGTAGATCTATTGGATCGAACCACTATAAATATTGTGTGTTCTTTAATGTTTTATTACTTACTGTTTGTGTGGTGATTTGAAACCTAGCAACGATAGTTGCTAGAGTATTTGCTTGTAAGAAACCCTAATCTCAACTCTGAGCTAAACACTTTTAACAAGAACATGAGTGCAAGATAAACTTTAAACATTCGCTGCATTCGTGTGTGAGTTGTTTGTTATTCACTATGACGACTCTGATCTAGGGCCAACAAGGTCTCTACAAATTCCATCCATCTTGCATGTCTCTTATTCAGCTTGTGCTGCCCCTTCAGATGCTTCAGCGATTCATGATCGGTGTGAATAATGAACTCCTTAGCTCACAAATAATGCTGCCACGTTTTTAAGGCTCTCACCAAGGTGTACAACTCCTTATCGTAAGTAGGGTAGTTCAATGTCGCTCCATTAAGCTTCTCACTGAAGTATGCCACCGGCCTCTTCTCTTGCATCAAAACTGCACCAATACCAACTCCAGAAGCATCACATTCAATCTCAAATGTCTTAGAAAAGTTAGGAAGAGATAGTACCGGGGCATGTGCCAACTTATACTTCAGCAACTTAAAAGCCTTCTCTTGCTCTTCTCCCCATCGGAACTCCACAGTCTTCTTAATCACTCCAGTCAATGGGGCTGCAATGCTGCTGAAATGGGGTACAAAACGCCTATAAAAGCTGGCAAGTCCATGAAAACTACGAACATTGCCAACGTTCTTAGGGTGCAGCCACTTCTTGATAGCTCAAATCTTCTCTTCATCCACCTGCACTCCATCTGCACTAGCAACAAAGCCAAGAAACACCAACTTATCTGTGCAAAAGAAGCATTTTTTCATGTTAGCAAACAATCTCTCCCTGCGAAGTACATCTAAAACAGACTTCAAATGTTCAAAGTGATCATCATAACTCCTACTATAAATCAGAATATCATCAAAATAAACCCCTACAAATCTACCAATTAAAGCTCTCAAAACATGGTTCATAAGACGGATAAAAGTACTAGGAGCATTGGTTAAACCAAAAGGCATGACTAACCACTCATACAACCCAAGTTTAGTTTTAAAAGCAGTTTTCCACTCATCTCCCTCCTTAATCCTAATCTGGTGATAACCACATCGCAAGTCTATCTTAGAAAACACACAAGCACCATGCAAATCATCTAACATGTCATCTAAAGGAGGGATAGGATGACGATACTTAACCGTAATGTTGTTGATAGCACGACAGTCGCAGCACATCCTCATGGTCGAAACCTTCTTGGGCACAAGCAAAATTGGAACTGGACAAGGACTCAAACTCTCCCTCACGTGCCTCTTGGCCAGCAACTCTCTGATCTGTCTCTCCAATTCCTTCGTCTCCTCCGGACTGGTTCGATAAGCTGGTCTATTCGAAAGGGTTGCTCCAGGCACGAAATCAATCAGATGCTCAATCCTACGAATGGGTGGCAGCCCGACTGGGGTATCATCTGGAAAAACATCCTCAAAATCCTGCAAAAGAGAGGAAATAGAAGGGGGTAGAGAATCAGGAATGTTAGTTAAAATCATGTTATCCTTGTAGATCAACAACACCATTGCTTTGTCCTCCTGAACCGCCCACTTTAGATCCCTAACCCTAGCTAGAAAGGACTGCTGCACCACCCCTTTCTCCTTATTTTCTCGTGGCTGCACCTCTTGGCCCGACTCCTTCTACAACTGGACTTGATCCTCATAGACTTGTTTAGGGGTCAGAGGAACAAGTGAGATCTTTTTCTTCTTGTAGTCGAAGGAATACTTGTTCATAAAGCTATCATGCTTCACACGCCTATCGAACTGCCACGGATGCCCCAAATGTATGTGACTTGCCTGCATGGGAATCACATCACACAACACCTCATCTTCATATCTCCCTATGCGAAACGGCACCTTGACTTCCTTCACTACTTTGATGACGCCACTATCATTCAACCACTGCAACTTGTATGGCCTAGGGTGCTTCATCACCTGTAAACCTAATTTCTGCACTATTGACTGACTCACCACATTGGTGCAACTGCCTCCATCTATAATCATACTGTAGACCTTATCGTTGATATGACAACGTGTATGAAAAATGTTCTCCCTCTGCTCCACATCTCCGGCTGCAGGCTGTGCATTCAAAGCCCTTCTCATCACAAAATTCAGCGCTGCAGGCACCTCAATCTCTTCTTCATCTTCATCAGGATCATCCAAATTATGCATCTCTGGGTCAGTCTCTTCATCAGTCACAATCTCTCCATCATCTTGAATCACCATGACTCTCCAATTCGGGCAATCGTTAGCAATATGCCCAAAACCCTAACACTTATAACACTTGCGATCTCTATTACGAAAGTCAGTGGTAACAGATTTACCTTGAGCTGCAGAATCTGACCTGGGCTTCACAAATGGCTTCTTCTCCCCTCGAGGCTGCTCCTCCTCCTTCTTCCACGGAGCTCGCTTAGGTGCTGAACCACTTCCAGTCTGGTATTCTCTCCAGCCTGTGGGATTCTTCCTCTTATTACTGTTGTTGCCCCTCTTCTTGAGTTGTCCCTCAATCTTGATGGCCATGTGGACCATGTCTTCCAGCTCGACATAATGCTGCAACTCAACCATATTCTGAATCTCCCAATTCAACCCAGCCAGGAACTTAGCCATCGTCGCCTCTCGATCCTCCACTATATTGGCTCGAATCATAGCCAATTCGATCTCTTTATAGTACTCATCCACACTCCGGGTACCCTACCTCAAACCCTGCAGCTTGTTATACAGCTCTCGGTATTAATGATTCGGCACAAAACGCCTCCTCATGACAACCTTCATCTCATCCCATGTATCTATAGATCTCTCCCTATCCCTTCTCCGACTACTGACCAACTGATCCCACCACACAAGAGCATAATCAGAGAACTCCACTGCAGCCAGCTTTACTTTCTTCAACTCAGAGTAGTTGTGGCATTCGAACATCATCTCCACCTTTCGCTCCCACTATAGATACAATCCGGGGTCATTCTTTCCCTGAAAGGACGGGATGTTCATCTTGATTGTCCCCAAATTGTTATCATATGACTCCTCCTCGGCATAGTCATCGGCATCCTCCTCATACTGAGGATTCTGTCTCCTATACGAGCCTCTGCCACCTCGGTTGGCACGTCCTCCTTTCCTAGTACTCTTATGACTATCAGATGAGTCTCGTCGAGTCTTTTCTATCACAGATATCTCAAAGTCACCCATTCGCTGATGCATGGCATTCATCTCACTCTTCAGCAACCTAACCAATTCAGATTTCATGGCCTCCATCATGTACTTGACCTGACCACCACCAACAATCTCATCTTCATTCACCTCCTTAGAATTATTACTTTTAGACATACCTGCAAGAAAGGTTAGATAAACAAAACAATATAAGAACCTCACGACCTCACATACACTCGTGTATCACTCAATTATGTCAAAGCACTCACACTCGTATATTGCTCTCAGTATAAATGGCTTTTTCAATCCCTCTAATAATCTCACACTCTCTTGCCTTTTACCACTCTTTTCTCCTTTCTAAAAAACTCAAGAAATCCTATAAAATTCAACGGACTTCAATTTGACGAACCAACTGAACAGGAAGACTCTAGACAACTCTAGGAAGGTAAATGACCAAAAACAAACAAAAAAAAATTATTCAGAAAAACTTTCGAAGGGAAATAACTACTCGATAAATATGGAATTTGGCCAAACAACACCTTATGTCACCGCATAGCAGTGCGTCTTGTCGATCTAACCTAGACATTTCCGAAAAGCATAATTAAGCTAAAAACAGACACCAGACACAAAAGTTACGATAAAAATGTGATTTACCGGAAAATCAGGCAAAAAGACACTAGTAGATATCAAGAAATTAGGGATTTCTGAATTATTTTTAATCCCCTTTTTATTTAATTTTTTTTGACACTTTTTTTACTATTATTTTTTTTGAACTCTTTTGTTTTGTTTTTTTTGTTCGAATTTTATTTTTCTTTTTTTTTAAATTTTTGCCCCTTTTCTTTTTATATGGTAACTACGAAATTGTTTGGTAATTTAAGAAGGAAATAATATGACCACCAAGGAAAGATATGAATAAGGTAAAAGATATAAGGAAAGATTTGAATTAATCTAATATGGAAAGAAAGATAATTCAACTCTTGACTCACAAGGAATTTGAAACCCTAAAATTTTTGACCCAACAGGAACATGAAACAAAACAAGGAAAGGCACAAAAAATTACGAATCACAAACGACATGATACAAAACAAGACTCAATATTTCTTTTTTTGACACAGTAGACACGAAAATTGAAGAAAAGGGGAGAGGAAGGGTACGACCTGGATATTGATACCAAAATGATACGATCCTCGCCGGAAGGTTTAGATCGCAACCCAGGAACTCGAACGGTTCGACTCAGACACGATGCAGAAGAAAATTGAAATTGAACGATGGAAGGATCCAACACCTTTGGATTTGTAAACCTTCAAGTACCGTAGTCCAGAATAAATCTCCTACGACCCAAGAACCGAGTTGATCCAACAACGAAGGATATACGCGAAGACACCACTAATGGATATGACTGTCCGATTGATTAGTCGAGATTGAAACCCTAATGGAAGATTAGAATCTCAAATAATGAGCCTTCAGAAATTAAAGGAGAAAACCTCACAATGTTATTAAAATCTGAAAACTGAAAATTGTTCAATAACAAGGCCTATATTTAGGCAACTCAAATCCTAAACTAATAAGGTAACTAATTTCGAAAATTAAAGGGAATAAATTTGAAATTTAATTAAACAAGGCCTAAACATGTTGGCCCAAAATAACTAAATAAATTAAACTAAGCTCAATCATTACACATAATTATATTAATAACTTTTGGGCCTTCATTTAATTCTTCCAACACCATCGAATCCTTGGAATTATTTTCAGCCCAAATGCCTTTAACCAACAAACTCAATCCAGCCCTCAAAGTCCTTGCTTGAGCTCTAGTCATCGTCCCACTCGGAATGTAGATTGGATCATCTCTCATAGCTGCTACTTGGGCTCCATCAAAGAGTAAGTGAAAGTTCTACACATCCTTACCACGTAAGTCTCACTGAAATGATTGGACATTACGATAGTGGAGTAGTCCAAGCCCTCTCCACGCTTCAGCCGGGCGACCTCGTCATCCAAATCCCCCAGCTCTTGCCTGAAATTGATGTCCTGTGCCTGGAGCTCCTCCCTCACCGATCCTAGCTGGGCAGTCAACATGCAAATCTCCCCCCGGAGAGAATCCACCTCTGCAGCAGCCCAGGTGAACTCCTTCTTCACCTCCGAGGATCCCTTCTGCATCTTGTCCAGCTCCACCTAGCACTGATGGAGCTCCTCCTGAGACCTGCACAGCTCCCCCTCAAGTTTCTGCACCTTCTCTACTAGTTCACGGACTCTTGGACCCTCAGACCGGGCCTTCAGCAGCTCCTTAGCTTGATCCTCAACATGGAGGGCCACCTCCTTGTGAAATTCCAGCAACTCCATTACGCCCTACAAAAATCACTCAAATGTCAAGGTCGCAACATTCACCAACCCACTCAGAACATCAACGGAGGCCTAACTAATTTTCATTACCTCCACGACCTTTAGGTCCCACTCGCAACCCTCTGAAATGCTTGCCCCAGCAAAGCATCCGGAGAAACTGCAGAACCAGTCAGCAAACACCAAACCCGCGACACGAAGACCTTGATGTCAGTAGCATGACCCTGAAGAAGGGGAGGAGAAGGAGGTTGGATCCAGAACCTGTCAGCATCCCTCTCCTAGGATTCCTCGTGCGCGCTCTCCCTAGCTCGCCGCCACCTCTCCTAGCGCTGATCTTGGTCATCCTCCACTGAAATCACCACCCATTCGTCCCTCCTCTCTTCACCCCTCCGGGACTCCTCCTGGATTCGGGAAAATGACTGGTGTTCCTCGTGCTTGACATTCGTCCTCTTGTGCGGAGGGGAGCTGGCGCGCCTTCACGACAAAGGATGCTTCCTCTCTGACTGACCATCTTCTCCACTGGCCCGTTCTTTCAACTTCAATGCCTCTGCAAGAGCCACCCACGTTGCCTTGTTTCCCCTTATCCTGCTTGGAAGAACCTCTACCTTGTCGTCTGGATATCTGATACTGTTAGCCGAAATACTCCTCCCCACTCTCACCTCCTTCCATGACGTGACCTCCCCAACATATGCTTTGTCCACTCTCCTCAATTTCGTCTTTGTGAGTTTGATGCGCTTCAAACCTGCAAAACAACCACCCAAGCCATACATGAGAAGGACGAAAACTCCAAACAAATTGAAAAACAACCCAAGGAACATGAACCAACTTGGAGAATCCTCTCCGATCGGGGTGAACTTAGGGTCCTCCGAGTTAATTCCAAGGAAAAACCACCGGCTCCACCATTTGTAAGAATTATCGGGGGCACCTGTGACCAGTGGAGATATGTCCCCCGTCCACTTTGTGGCATAATAGTACCCAAGGCGGTAGGGATTAAGGCGATATAAATAATGCCATTCTCGAATGGAAGGAAGGCCAAGCCCCTGGTCCATAAAGATCAAGAACGTACCCACCATGTGGCACCAACTAACCAGAGACAAATTAAAGGGATAGAGGCCGTACAAATTTAGAACGTTATAGAAGAAAGGATGGAGAGGAATATCAACCCCCTTATCCAGAATGGGAAGATAAAAAGCTACGTACCCCGACGGGGATTAAAACATTGCTCCTCCGCCAAGGGAACCCTGAATGCCGAAGGAACCCTAGCCACCTGACCAAGGGCTTCTACCAATTGATCAACTAATACCGTGGAAGCGGTGTCCCTAACTTGGTCTCTCTTAACTTCTTTCCCCTTCCGCGTCCTAGACCTAGCGGACTAAACCGACAGCTCCCCACCGGATGAAGAAGACACCTCAACAACCGGACACTTAGAGGCAGACCTACCCTCATTGCCTTGCTCCATTCAAGAGAACCTCTACCCAACAAAAGAGAACCCACCTCTTCTGAGGCGGAAGAATCGGAGGGCAAAGATTATGAAAACAATGAGGGAGAGCTGCTGCCCTTATTCTGGGAATCCGATTGAGACGACATAAGGAGAATGTGAACCCAAGAATCCCAAATTCTACCCAACAAATCTACCACCACAATAAGCATAAGAGCACGCGCTAATACTGGAATAACTTAAGAGGATGGGATGGAATTAAGGGCTACTAACCTTATGCAAAGAAATCGAGCGCAGGGAAAAGTTCATAACCGCCGGGGAAATTTGTCAGATAAAAATAAGAAAAGCTCAAGCAAATAATGAGAAGAGGGCGTTGATTTGACATCCTATTGCAGGCGGCAGTTCGCCTTCCAAGAATCTTCTGAAACTGCCCCCCAACTTCCAATTATTTACGGTTACACCAGCACTAGGCTACAAATCCGCCTGTAACTCATGTGCATGATTCTCAAACTCGCGACCTGGCTAGCAGGTTCCGATCCACACACCCCGGCAAGTCGTAAACTCAAGATCCGACACGACCTTAGGGTCCGACTCGCCCAAAGGACCCTATAATCCACCAGACAAGTCGACAAGAATTGAACTATAAATCTGAATCACCATTTAGATACACGTCCAATAAAAAGCACACGTCATGTAGGTTAAATAATATCTAATTCTCGTATTTCTAAATTTTACGATGATGAATCTAGAAGTTGTGTTTTCCTGTGATCATTCATGATTCGTCTTTCTGCTATGTTGAATATGAGTGCATTAGAGCTATTTTTCAATATCTTCGTTGGATATGATGTTAATTATTAGAACACGTTGAAGTCTGATATATTAAAAATACATGAAAGAGATAAGTTAAAGATTATATATATATATATATTTCCCTCATGTGTCATTAGCCTTATCCAATAAGTTGTTTCGGTCTTATCTCAATCGAGTATTGAGAACATGATATTTTCTTTGAATTTGGATATTGCTTCAAATAATGCATGTGTCGACTTGCTTCAGTCACATTTCATTTGAACAATGCATTTCTTCGTAATGATCGATGTTTTCATCTTCGTTGTATAATCAATTTCATGCTTCAAGATGGTTTGAAAGGTATTGATGAGGTTGTGGAAAATGTTTGTGATAATATCAAATATGCGCGAGGACTTGGGATAAGGAAATAAAGGTTTTTAGAATGTGCAAGTAGTAAAAGGGGATTGAGGCAAGATGTGCCCACTAGATGGAATTCTACCTTTTTTATATATTGGATAATGTTTTGTACTATAACAAAGTTTTCATGAATTTTCAATTGAGTGACCCCAACTACAAGTATTGTCCTTCTACAGCTAAATCGAATAAAATAGAAAAGATTCGTGACTTTTTAGGATTATTAATGATGTCACCAACTTATTTTCCGAAAGTATACCACAAAAAATTTGTGTTTCCGTCCAATTGTCATGTGTTTTGCTTCATTGTTCAAAAATCTGGACAATGAAGATCTACATATTAAAAAATTGGTTGCACTTAAGCTTGAGAAATTTGAAAAATATTGGTTAGATCTCAATATGATCTTAACCATAGCCATTATCTTTGATTTTTTATATAAGCTTCAATTTGTGGAATTTTCATATAAGAAGTTGTATGGACATTATTCTCGTCACTCTTTGCTAGTTAAAGAGAAGTTGGATATTCTCGTTGTAGAGTATACAAAGATTTCTATTAAATATGATAAAGTTGTACAATCCTTTTTTACACAAACTTAGAAAGTTAAATCTTCCACTCACAATCTATCACTATAAAGCAGTAAAGTAACATTACACCAAACATGATGAAAAAGAGACTAAAAAAAAAAGACATACTACTCCCAAAGATATGAATACAATTGAAGAAAATGGTAAATTAAAACTATTTTGCAAGAGTTATCAATACGACCAGTAATCAAGGATAGCTCCGGAAAAAGTTGTGTTACAACCTAAAGAAAGACTAATGAGACTTGTACCATTAATAAGATCGTATTTCCACTCACTTATTATGCATTCTAATTAGTTTAGGATTTAATAATTAAGCATAAATATGTTTAGTAGGTATTATGGTTGTGGTGCTCGGTTTTGAAGAAAAATATATCAAATCAGAGAAAAATTGGTCAAAAGATGAAAAAGAATGCAGGATCGACCTTTGTTTTGATTGACACAAGATTGTGTCGATCGACGCGAACTTGAAGTCAAAGAATTGAGAAAAGACCTCCACGTCGATCCACACAACCTATGTGAGAGTTGTGACGTAGCATCGGGCGACGCAAGGGATCAGAGTGAGAGTTGTGCATTGACCGATACCATTCATGTCGATCGATGCGGAAGAGTTCCTACACGTTTTTGTTAGTTCTTGTCGGGATTTTGGAGCAAATTGCACAACACAATTTTTCCCTGACGTTCAAGACCATAAGACCTAACCCTACTACTATATAAGCTCATGTATTAGGTTTAGATTCATTATTTAGTTCATGTTTTTCAATTCATTCTTCATTTAGATCATAATTTAGAATTCACTTTTTCATTTTCAAGCTTTTGGAGATTGGAGAACTGGATCAAGGTTGACTTTTCTGCACTTTATTCTCCTTTAAGTTTTATTAATGCATTTAAAGATTGCTATTTCAATTTGTCTTTTTAGCATGTCAGGCTAGAAACCCTAGCAGATTCTAGATTTTACACTATTTAGATTGCATGTTTAGATAATACAAATCCGAACCCCTATATGGCTTAAATTCTCTGGTTTATTTAAAATTTCTATTTTAATTGAAGGATTGACAAATGAAAGTTGATTTAGGATTATAGTCGTAAATTGGTAGACCAAGATGAGAAAATCAACAATAGGAAAAGAGAATTTAATATAATTATTCTCTGTCTTAAAAAGAAGAATCAATTGTAGGGTTTAAATCTGAACTTTATTGAGATTGATTGATTTTGTGTAATTGAGACTCAAAGGTAAAATACACTTATCAATAATCTAGATTTAAATTTCCTGACCAAGATGTTTTAATCACTTTATCAAAATTTCCACCAATTTGAGTTATTTGGGTTTGGATTTGTTGATTCTTGCATGTGTCCAGAGTAGATGTTTTTCGTTTAATCCGTGCTTTGATTTATTTGGTTTTTATTCAAGAGTTATTTCCAAGAAACAAAACCCTTTTGAAAACTTATTTCCTCAAACAACAATTTGATAGACTGCATCCAATATTTGAGATAGTTTTGATATACTTTTCCTTGTGGGTTCGGCAATCTTGTTGTTTATAAATTTATTTGTCCTCTGTTATAATTCATATGTGATTTTAGCATTGATCAACCGTTGATCAAGTCTCAGCCACAACTTACCAAACATTCAAGCAGGTAATCAGTTAGAAATCCTAGTTTCTCGTGTCCGTTAAGCCTGAATTAGTATTATACATCCTGTGTTGATCATCAAAGAGAAAAGCCACTATTTGTCTATTTTCAGCATTCGTGCAAAATCAAGCGAGCGAGTCTAAGTTGAAATAGAAGAAGGTTGTCGTCGAACGGGTAAGTCTTCTTTTCTCCTTTCTAAGTGCTCTCTGTATTTCGAGTTGTATTTTGAAAAAATATGGAAGCATGCAAGAAACGGGGTATCATTCTGTGAAAGTCTGAAAGCTTCAGTTGAATATCTTTAAAAATTTGTTTGCATGGTTTCATATGATGATTCAAGATGAATAAAGTTAAATTTTGTTTTTTAGTTCATGATCTGGGTAGCAATTTTTCTGTAGAAAATGTTTGGGATCTATGCTTGTATTTTGTAGTAGTTATGGCATATTAGTTTGGAATCTATTTAATTTGAAGCAAAGAAACACCTTTGTATCTGTGTTTTTGTGCAATTTTGGTTTTTGAACATTTTATTCAAAATTCAAAGTTTGGGAGGGGGGGGGGGGGTAGTTTCTAGTTGTTGCTTAATGGGTATGCTAGGAAAATTTTCTGAAGGTTTTGTGAGCATTAGTGTTTAATCAAGTTATTCTTGTAGAAATGAAGGTTGTGCCCTCTGTGCTTAATTTATGAAATATTTGCAGAACCGGAAATGAGGACTAAACAAAGTGGGAAGAAAAAGACTGATAAGAATATTGTTAGAAATATTACAACCCCTTTGTTGTCAATGTATGTTTATTATGTTTTGGTGCATCAAAGCTCAAGCCGATCTAGTTTCTAACAAATTAGTATCGAGTTAAAATGTAAAAGTCTTATATAGGTCATATATACTCGAGTTGTAATAGAACTAGAAAAGAAGAATCAAGAATGTTGAAGGAATCAACAGACTTGATGATTGCTGAAGATTGTTGAAGAAGCTAGTAAAGGCTAGCAAACACGGAGGAATGTTGAACGCACTCAAGAGAATGCTGAGGAAATCCAGCAAGCATGTTGCGAGATCTTAGTGAGCCTGCTAAGATGTCAGCTATATGCCAATTGCCAGCAAACACTTAACAGCAATCAAGAGAAAAATACAAGTCGTAAATCAGAAGGATCTGGATCACAAGGAAACCCAACGAATCAGAGAAAAGAACAATCAACAGACACAACAAAGGTTTCAAGTTCAAACTAAAAGATCCGTTCTGACAAAGACGGCTACAAATAGGAGCTATGCTAATCAAAGATGAAGGAGACTTGAAGAGTCTCTGGGCGCTGCAGAAAAAGGAAGAATAGAGATTGGCGAGCAATCCCTTTAAGTCTAACGGATAAGATTCAAACAGCCGTTTGAATCTTCACCTATAAATAGGTGTCATCAAAAAATGATTCAAAGGTTTGCAAAATTCTATTCACAGTGAAAATAAGAGAAGATCCAAACACCCTCAACCTAACACGAACTCATCTGAGCTAGTACGTGATTGAAGCTTTTTTACAAGCTATCATACTTGAAGCTCGAGACCTCTGAAATATAACTTCTAAGGTTAATATTGGGGTTTTTTCTATCCTAGAAAGAATCTAGCAGCCACCTTGCTGTGCAAGCGTGATTATTACGGGCAATCAAAAACACAAGGATAGGTACTGGAAAGAACTATAAAACTCCCAATAGTCGACGTCCAAGGAGAAGGGAGGTTTGTACTCACTCTATGGAGCGACGAGGTGAAGATTGAAGACCAAGGTGCTTGAAGGTGCGCGCTGACTAGACGGAGGAGCTGCTTAACGTTAGAGATCAAGCCTGACCTTGTAATCAATCGTTTAGTGAATTTACAGTCGGAGGACTGAAGAGTGGACGTAGAACATTTGTTCGAACCACTATAAATCCTTGTGTTCTTTACTGCTTTATTTCATTACATTGTGTGTGCGCGTATTTAAAATTCAACACATTAAGTGTTGTAGTATAATCTGCTAAGTCGAGACCTTAGAAAGATAAGCGCAAGACATTATTAATAATCCCGATACATATATAAACACTCTAATCGGGGACCAACAAGTGTTATCAGAGCGGTTAGTTTTTATAGACTAGGTGCTTCTGAGTCGCTTAGGACCAGATCCATATTTTCCTTGCATGTCTGTGTGTTTTTTGTGTTTAGCTCAGGTTAAAAGCAATGGCGAACAACGCGAAGTTTGGAAAGTTTACTCCATAAACCTACTCCACCTGGAAAAAGAGGTCGCTGATCACGCTAATGAATATCCATCCCGAGATGAAGCAAGTGATCGAAAATGGACCTATCAAAATCCAAAAGGTAAAGACCAGGATTGGCGAAGAAGTAGCAGGACCAGACGTAATGGTGGACAAGCCGTATGAAGAATGGACTCCAAAAGATCGAGTTCGTGGCCAACTGGACTATGTAGCCATAGATTTAATCTTAAGTTCCTTGTCACCAACCCTAATGGCAGAAGCTTTGGAATACAATGCCAAAGAAATGTGGGACTTTCTCGGCACTCTAAGCACAAAAACTGATCAAATGAAGAGAAGCAAGCTACATCAATGGGTAGGCAGGTATGAATATTTTTAATTGATTCCAGGTGAAACTGTCAAGGACATGGAAGGCCATTCAACACCATTGTAGCTGAGTTAAAGAAGCTGGGAAGGACATACGAGCTTCCCGACATGAACTCAAAGATTCTCTCAAGACTACCAAAGGAGGACTGGTTCGCTCAAGTGACCAGCCTGAAGGAGAAAGATCTGTCAGTAATAAGTACCAAAGAAGTGTTAACTGAAGGCACAAACAACCTCGTGGGTTCGACATTTCTGGTTTATAAATTCATTTGGCTACTGTATTATAATTAATATGTTAGAAACAACAGTGATCACTGACCTCGATTTCTCAATCTCATCGATCAAAATGGAAACCTGAATCTTCAGCGAGGAGTTTTCACCAGCTAAAATATTTTTTAACTCGTAAAATATGAAAAACTCTTTGGAAAGCGAATCAAGGGAAATATCCTTTGAGACAGAGCATTACGACTCAGAGTCCTCTAATATGCATGCAGAAATGATGGAAACTAATAGAGTATTAGTTACCTCATCATCAACAACTATAAGAGCTTCCTGACTATCCTCTTCATATGTGTCTGTATCTTCTCCTATTGCTGACATAGACCCATTGTTATAGTTGGGAATATCTGAGACCTTTATCCTTGAGAGTAGGGATGTCAATTTAGCCCAAAACCTGCGGGTTGGCCCGATTAACCCGAGTTAAAATGTGGGTTAGGGTCAAGATATTTTGGCCCAAAAAAATTTAGCTCGATTAGCCCGGGACTGAATAATCCGAGGCCCGATAGGGTTGAGCCCGAAATCCGACAGGTTGGCCCGATTATTATTTTTATTAATATATTTTTCATAATTATAGTACTAAAATCTACTTCTAAATAAAGTTTTAAATTATATAATTGTATTTAGTTCAAATTGTATTCAATACATAATTAAGTTTATTTATTTATGAAGTTAAATGTATTCAAATATTGCTAAAATAAAAAATATATATATTTTTAATAGATAAATTTATCATTATATAAAAATTTGTGATGTGTTTTCATTTTTATAAGAGAGAAATAATATTTTGCTTAGTTTTGAACATTTAAAATATTAAAATAATGAGAATATATTAAAAATAAAAAATAATTAATAAATTCATTGGCCCGACGGACTAGCCCGAAAACTGATGGGTTAGGGTTAGGGTCAAGATATTTTAGCCCGAAAAAATTTCAGCCCGGTTTGACCCAGACCGATTAACCTGCAGACCGATAGGGCTGGCCCAAAACCCGACGGGTTAGCCCGATTGACATCCCTACTTGAGAGCATGACTTTGGACACGGCCTTTAATGCACTAGTCTCGAACAAACACCTTAGTCTCTCTCCTCCTTGTCCACTTGTGGACACTCGAACTTTAGGTGATCGGAGAGTTGCACTTAAAAGTATGAGCACTAAGGTCTCTTCACAAACCTCTTCTCAGCTGACTGAGGAATGTCAGCTTTCACTTTCAATTTCTCTAGAAACTTGGAAAGTCGACACATATTTTCTTCAAGCTCAGCTACTGAGCTATCTCCTTTCTTCAAGGTGGAGGTAAATGTGGTGGGGGCCTTTATAGTCGTTTGCCCCACTGGTCTCTCAAAGTAAAAGGGCTTTTCAGATCTCTCTTGATTCTGGAAGTCCCTTCTTACAAAATAAGCAGCATTTTCAGCATGCTTTCCTGGTGAACTAATAGCTGCCCTAACGACTTTATTCTTGATCCCTATCTTGATTTCCTCATGAGCTTGGAGTTGAGCAAATAACTCCTTGGTGGACCTCTTGGAGTGACCTTTCTCCTTTAATATGATCGTCTTCATGAACCAACCATCCTTTGGGATCTTGGACAGGATCTTGGCGTTGAGATCTGTTGTAGAGTATACTCTATCCAAGACTTTCAACTCGCTGACAATGGTTTGAAACAGGCCTCCATGTCCTTGATGCTTTCTCCTAGCAGCATCATAAAGGACTCATATTTATCTATGCAGACTTGAAGCTTGTTCCGTTTTATCTGGTCCGTCTCTTGGCTCAGGCTGCCAAGGTAATCACATACCTCTTTGGCATTATTGAAGTCAATGACATCATCCACCATTGACTCTGAGAGAGCTGAGAGGATTAGATCACGAGCAATGGAATCCAGCTGGATTCTCTTCTTATGTTCAAGAGTCTATTAAAAATACGACTTCTCGATCATCACTGGACCAATAGATTGATAGGACTGCCGTTGTAATTCACACATAAGGAGTATGGATCAAATATTCTTGCTAATTTTTTTTAAACATACTTTGCATGTTAATTTGCCTCCCTGTTTGAATATGTCCGTTTAAATTACTAATATGATTTAAACTCATGATTGTGTGATTAATTATATATTATTCGTATTCAGAAAAAGAATGGCCCAATATTTTGTTTGGGCTAGACCAGGCTATTAGTGGGCTAAAAACTTATCTATATCATTTATTTAATGGGCGCCCGCAACCAGTTTTGCATTTTCATTGTTTTCCCGATTCCGCATATTTTTGTTAAATCATCATTATTTCGTATCTTTCTCTCAGGGAACACGATACATAATTCAGTGGGATTAGGATCCTCTCCGGTGGGTGAAACAAAGTACCTGTGCACCCTTCACCCAATAAAATAATGCTATATCATTCAAATTTTATTTTTCTGTTTATTTATAATTTACACTTGAATATTAAGTTAAATTTCAAAGTATTATACAAATTAGTTATGGAATAATCATCACAAACTATAATTATTATATATTGATACGCAAATTGATATTCTAAAAATAAATAATTAAACTAAATAAAAAAGCTGCTGAAAATAAAATAGGTAAAATCATATTAAATATTTTAAAATAATGCCACGTCACTTAAATGTTATTTTTCTATTTACTTATACATTTTTTATAGTAATTATTAATTTATGGTTTTAACAATAAATATTCAGCTTTTTAAAGACTGTTAATGTTATTTTCATTTGTGAATTTTTGTTGAGAAACCGTGACCATGCCTATTCATAAATTAATTAAGAAGATGTAGAATTATAAAATATTTAATATAATTTTACCTATTCTATTTCGAGCAGCTTTTTTTATTTAGTTTAATTATTTATTCTTAGAACATCAATTTCCATATCAATATATAATAATTATAGTTTGTGATAATTATTCTATAAATAATTTGTATAATACTTTAAAATTCAACTAATATTCAAGTGTAAATTATAAATAAGCAGGAAAATAAAATTTGAGTGATGTGGTATTATTTTATTGGGTGGAGGGTGCACAGTAGGGGTACTATGTTTCACCCCACTGCAGAGGATCCTAATTCAATTTAGTATCCTAATTCAATTTAGTGAGGTTGAAACACTACATTCATACTTACGGGTAGGGCTGGCAATTTCTGACACGACACGATAACACGACACGAACCCGCACGATAATATTGGGGTTAAACACGACACGATGCGACACGACACAAACACGACAAAACACGACACGAACACGAACACGATAATTATCTGTTAAGAACCTGATAATTACAAGTTTAAACGATAATTACCTGTTAACACGAAACGATTATTACCTGTTAACACGATATTGACACGAATCTGACACGAACACAACACGAACACGACACGAATACGAAAATCTTTTAAGAAAAAAATAATGGATAACACGAACACGACACGACACGACACGAACACGATATAATTATCGGATAACACGATATATTATCATATAACACGAACACAACACGAACACGACACGAAATCTTGTGTTCTTAATGGGTCGACACGATAATGACCCAACACGCACGAATTGTCAGCCCTACTTACGGGGTCGGTTGCCCATTAAATTTTTGTATGTTTTTAAGTATATTTAATTTTTTTAAAAAAATATCACAATTCCATGAAATTTGATCGAGCCCCACAAGTATGCAATCGCCCTTGGGCTGAATCTCTTGATCGAATAACTGTAGTAAAGAATATTCAATCGATCATAAAATAGCTGGATCCCTTAAACTCCATTTTTGTGAATGAGTTTTCTTTGAAAATCTGAACTTCTTGTATTGACTTATTTCTTTTTTTTTTGGTTGAATTTAAAATTATTTTGAAAAAGAGAAAGTGGAAGATGTGAGATGTTCAACTACTCTGCAGCTCCTTTCTACTAAAGGCGATACCAACTCCATTGTTTGGTTTCAAACTCAAATTTATTGCTTCACCAAACTATAATATGCCAAACCCAATGAGTCAATTTTAGTGTTTTCAACCTCAACTTCAAATCATACTAATCAATAATAACAGTGCAATAAGAAAAAGAAAATCACAAAAATGTATACCAAAACTTTGGGACATTCTAGCAACTTCTTGCGCTATTCTGAATTAATATCTAATATTAAAATTAAAGTTTGTGTCAAATATGAATGAATTTTAATTATTGGATTGATAGTATCAACGGTTGAAATAAAAAGTATTGTAGGGTATCAAGGTTTCAAGCCCGTTAATCCGGCCTATTACACCACCAGACTCCGACCTAGTCCAGATCGGACTAGGGTTCCACTATCAGACTTCGTCCGACCTTCAAGCTTTGACGATTTTCTCACCGACGGACCCTCGAAGCTCCTCCGATCTGCGCTCCTCAGCCACCCACACAAGTTAGGGACAAGTTTGTTGGCTCAGACCTTACCGTATGAGCACCCCACACCTTCCACCGGCCAAGGGAGTTGCCGGAATGGTTGAACACGCCAAGGACAGTCTCAAATACTCACTCTCACCACGAACCACGCACAGAATCACTCAAAATCGAAGAGAGAAGGAGGAGAAAATTATAGAGAAGAGAGAGAAAGAACGACGCATATGAATTAGGGTTTCTCGCACACTCCAGATGAAAGCGGGTCTAGCCACTTATATAGTAGGTTAGAATAACCGCTCAACCCGAGCCTAAACCCAACCCGAAAATCAATCCATTAACACAACCGATAGACATGGGCTCGGGATAAACAAGGGATGGGCCAAGCAATTAAGAAGCCCAAAAAACATGGTCACCCAATCCTACAAGTATTAATGATTAAAAAATAAAACATAATTCTCATTATACTTAATTGCTTTATAACCGATCATATTTATAATCTTAAGAATGACTTATATATCAATTAATTATAAACATTTGAAAGAAGTTTTAATATTCACTATTAATTTTTTATAGATACATGCGTAAATTTATTTATATTTAACATGAACTCATTTTTTTATTAAATCCTCCAAGGCTGTGGGGGCGCCGACCCCACGGCAAACCTTATTTTTTGTTTTCTATAAATATATGTATTAAACAAGTTGTAATGAATATTTAGAGAAATTTGGTGAGGACGACCCCACTGAAAACTTATTTGGATGATAAAATGGGCTTGGCCCAACTTTTTATTTTGAAAGTTAATACTATGAAAATATTAGATTTAATAATTCTTAAGATAAATTTTGTTGAACAATAAAAACTCCCTTTTCTTTGTCCAAATTCTTTATCGAGACTTTTATCTCCATATCAAACATCATTAAATGATGAGTTAATTTAAAAATTATTATAATTATAATAATTATTATCAAGATATCAAATTCTTATTATTACTTTGTTTTGTTATGAGTTTAATTGTTAATTATTTTTGTTTTGATGTAAATTGTGATTTTTGTTTATATGAATTGTAAGTATTAATTATTGATAATTTTGTTTTATATTGTAATTATTCATTGGTTTTGTTGATTTTATAAATTGTAGTTGTGAATTTTTCTTTTTTTAACTTATATATACAATATTAATTGTGAAAATACAATTCATTATATCGAAATATTTGGTCATTATTTAAGAAAAAATTGTCATTGGAAAAATTCTTTCTTAAGCTCGACAAGGGTTCCTAGTGGAATATTGTAATTCATTGTGTTAACGCTGGTTACGACAATTTCTATTGAAAGGTCCTTCTCTGCAATGAAGATTATTAAGATACATTGCATAACACAATGCTAGATGAAGTTGTTACATATTGTTTGTTATGTTATAGCTAGAAAATAATTTTTCATTGGTTGTTACAGATTGTAAATGTGGAAACATATTAATTATCTCATTATTGTAATAATTAAGCAAATATCAAAATTTATTTATCATGAATTTCAATTAATATAAAAAAAAATATTTATTTTGAGTTCCTTTATATTATTTATATTTAGTTGTTTTAAACTTTTTTTAATACCGTTCAACAAAAATAACGTATAGCCCCACCACACTTAGAACCTGCAACGGCCACTGGGCATATATATTGAAACCTAATTAATAATGACGGCAGCAGGATTGCTATATAATGCCCAATAATATTCTCTCCTACTTGTATACGACAAATGAATTATGTATGCATATTTATGATTTTAGTTCAATTTGTTAGGGACCAAAGATAGAAAGGGACTAGGCATACTAGACTATTGAGTGTGTTTCAGGTTGGATAAAGAAAATGGAGATCATGATTTTGGGATAGATGAGTAGAAATATCAATTTAGCTTCATATGTATATTTAATATTAACTCAACAGGGTTGAGCCACAGATTAGTTTGATTAATATGATAAATTATTTATTATGAGAATCATATTACCAAATCCATTCATAATGTTTTTGATTGTGTTTCAAGTTATATAGTTCCTTTTAGTTGAGATAAAACTTAAAAAATAGTCAAAAGTTAAAATATACTAAATTATTGATAAAGTTTAAAAATGATAGATTTTGAACACTTGTATTAATGAATATATAAAAATTGATATATGTTTTCTCTCTATTTTTTTAATTTTTTATAAAAGAGAATAATTTTGTAGAGAATAATCTAGTTATAATGTTACAACCATCGTCTAATAACATACTTAAATATTCATTTTAGCTAAATATTTCAAAATCATAACAAAAATTACATTGCTTCATAATGACTATTAAATAAATCGCCGTAAAAAAAATTTACTTTCGAATATTTTTTAATGTAGACTGTAGTTATAAAAATGGTATTTTTGTGATGTGTTATTATAGAAATAAGTACTTTTAATGATATCCATTTTTTTAATTATTATTTAGAAGAGTAAAAATATATTTAATGACAAAAAAACCTCATAAATATTAAATATGAGAATAATTCATAAATTTATTGGTAGGAACTTATGTTAGAAATTCTATCCTTATATATTATTTTGATGAGTTAAACATACTACTAGATAGAGTATTTCTAGCTAAGTTAGCTCAAATTTGTAATGTCATGTATAAGAATTATCGAGTTGTAATAGTAACTGATCACAAGCTTAAGGAAATTTGTCGGCGAAGTTTTTACCATCAAAGAAGCTTCTTTGGAGATTACTGACTAATTACCTTTACGAACAAAGCGTCTTTGGAGGAAGTTGGTTGACACATCATCATGAGCTGGTAAACCACTAGCAAGCAGCTTACAAGCAAGTGTCAACAGCAACATACTTCCCAACCAACTAGAATAGACACCAGCAAGCCAAGACAAGCGAAGACTTTTCTCAGGACTATAATTTAAGAATGGAGATCTTAAAGTATGAGTTAGTCAGATATTAATCCCAGGAACCAACAAGCAAACATTCCTCAGATTAGCTAAGATTCGTCCTGACCAAAGCAACAAAGTCCACCTGCTCTGATAGAAAGAACATTGCGAATCAGAAAAACTGAGACTTCGATTGGACACGTCCTTTAGTCTCGCAACGGCTCCAAACGGCTATAAATTCAAACCTTCCAAGGAGCGCCTATAAATGGAGGCTGGAAATCACCTTGAGAAGGTTACCGAACTTCAAACCGTACCTAAACTGAACGATAAAACACCATTGCGAACAATCTAACACCTTTCTACGAATTCAATCGTTCTCGAAAGCTACCAACTTCTAGATCCTAAAGCTTTCAGGCCGATTTTATTAGTTTCCTGTGTTCCTTACTAGACACGAGGCTCTGCGTCATCTAGCAAGAGCTATTTCTGTTTTCTTACTTTCTGAGTAATAAAACATCTTGGAGTTGTTACTTCTCCGGTGGCAACTATCATGAGTGTATACCACAAACTGACATTCTCAAGAGGAACTCAAACTCCACGTCCAGTATGAAGGGCATGTGGTGTGCCTACGCTTCAGGCATGAAGAAGCGAATGAGAGCGAATGGCTTGCCGAGTAAGCTAGTGGACTGGTGGACACGGGCATTCATCAGCTAGCAACAGAGCGTCAACATCTTTGTAATCCCCAGCTTTGTGATTTCCAGACTACGCGTTTGAAGAGAGGACATAGGACAGTTTGGTCTCAACCTTTGTAAATCCTTTATGTTCTTTACTTCTTTATATAAATTTCTGCATTGGATTCAAAACCTAACACCTTAAGTGTTAGAGTATATTACTGAATCAACCTAAGTAATATATTGCTTGCTAAAAGAACGACCGTATTTTCGAACCCAAACTGGTACCAGAATTATCAATTTGAAATACCCAACCTTGAAAGACTACCGGCATATATTAACTAAATCTGGTTTTGAGACCAATATCATCTTGACGGACAAGCTCGAAAATTGAAGGATTGAGATTAGAAAAGAAAAAAACGAATAAGCCCAAAAAAACTTCAACTCAAATAGAATAATCTGCAACTCCATTGACATTAGGGTGTTCGCGGTCCGGTTTGGAAGCAAAATCTCGGTCAAAACAATAAGTACGGTTTGAAATTTTTTTAAACCAAACCGGCCAAATAATTTATCGAAACCAAACCGTATAGAAAACGGTTTGGTCCGGCCGGTTTAACGGTTTGAAAGAGACATGTAAATCTTAAAAGTCAAATGTAAAATTGAAAGAGATATGTAAAATTATGATAAGGACGTTAATACATAATTTACACAAAAGAAATATAAAATAATAATATTTAATGTTAATATTTCCTAGTTGATTTTTATAGAAAAACAAAATTGAAACAAAAACTAGACTATGTTAGCCAAGAAATTTAAACGTGGATGAATTGTATGAAAAAAGTATAAACTTACGAAATGAACTACAATTTATATTTATTAATTATAATATATTTAATATATATAGATATTAATACGGCCAGTTCGGCCCATACGGCCGGTTTGAGCCACCAAACTGCAACCAAACCAAATTTGATCGGTTTTAAAATTTTCAAACCGTCAGTTTGAAAATTAAATTTCAAATCGGTCACATCGAACAAATTAATCCAGTTTGACTAGTTTGATCGGTTTCGGCCAAACCATGAACACCCCCCACTTTAAATCCATAAATTTGAGTACATTGTAATTTTTAAAAGAGTCGAGTCCCTTTTCAATCGGTATTGGACCAATCAATTATATACAATAATCAAGTCGTAGGTCGTGTCATTTTTCGAGAGACATGGCCAAGTATATATGCTATACATAATCAAATGTATTGGCTGATTTTTGAATATTATATATATATACACGTATAATAATGTTTATTTTATATACTACCTCCGTCCCGCGCTATTAGTCTCATATGGTTTCGGCACAGGAACCAATGTTTGTGAGTGTAGTGGAATTAATATTTTATTGATGAGTGTGAAAAAGTTTGTCATTTTAGGAAATTGGACTAATAGAGTGGGACAGACCAAAAAGGCAAATGAGACTAATAGAGTGGGACGGAGGGAGTAATATTTTAGTAATGGATAAATTCTCACGACGAATAATCTTCCCGTACAAAAATTCTAATTAAAGAATATTTCTATCTTTTTACACAATTAGAGAAAGAAGTTATGGTTTTTTAGAAATGGAGTTTTGATAGTTTGAGGGAATCCAATTCCACTTAATTAGTGAAAGTCAACAAAGTAGAAATTAGACAACATATCTGAGGTTAATAATCAAATTTGTTATTTTGTTAGATGCCTCTTAGATGATTTAAATACGAATTTGACCTAATTTTTAACGAATCAACACCATCCGATCCTTAATAGATCTAAGCGATAATAATCCCATCTCTAACAGATTAGTTACAAAATTGATCACTTTATCGAACCAATTGTCACAAAATCTGCATAAGCAAATTTAATTCGCAAGATTTATAACTTTTGAAGAATTTAGACATATTCATTTAAATTTATATGGATAAATTAGTTTGTAGCATAATATAGTCGATACAAAATGATTACAACTTTCGAGTTATAATTATTATTATATCAGCCCAGAATAATGAAAACAACATGGGCTGCTAATCTGCCTACGCCACCATTATTTTAAACACAAATGAAAGAAGTTAAAAGTGACGTGACAATGAGTATTTTAAATATTAAAACTTCGGAAGAAATTCAAATACGTCAATCAAAACAAAAGAAAAGTGGTAAAGCACGTGGAATAAGGTTTTGGAGAAAAATAAAAAAATATAAAAACTGTTGGTCTCTTCGAAGATATTTCAGTAACGGAGACTTTTATTTAGATTAAATCTTTATTTGAATATATATATATATAATATTTAGTATATATTGAGATTATATTAATATACTACTAAAAGTTATATTTATAATATAGTAAGAAGTTGTTAAGAAATTTGATAGAAATATTCTTCTTTTATTTGTGTGTTTTGGTGGGTTAAAGTATGTAAAAACTATCTTAGTTAGTTTCAGCATAGTAAAAAATGTAAAGTCCTCCTGTATAGGTTCTTTCATCGTGTTGTAAGCTGAAGCTAATCTGAAGACTAAACTGGCTGATCAGTCTAGTATGCGCAAAAGACTCAACAGACTAAGGTTCACGCCGAAACTCTACAAGTCTGGATGACTATGAGTCTAGCTGAACTTTGGATTTCGCCAAGAACGGATCCAGCAAGTATGGTCGCATCAATTACGCCATACATATCAGCATAAAGACCAAACATACTTCAAAGGATGACGTCATCAGCATGTACTTCCTAGTCCATGTCCCAATGCATGAAGATAATGAAGATCGGTTGAGGAATATACTGAATAGTATAGACTTCAAGGATTGGAGATGCCTTAAAGTCTGCAAGCACGAAACTCCAAGTTTCGTCATTAAGGACAACCAGTTCGAGATTCCTCAAATTGATGAATACTGCCGTTTTGACACAAAGACGAACCGTCGCTGTCAAAGTCAAAAAATGCGGAGCAGCTGCAGAACATCTGGAAAAGCACCACCTACCCGCCTAGCGCAGCAGCCAATCGAGACATCCAATTGGACATCTTCCAATTTGTCTCTAATGGGCATTTATTTCAAACCTTCAACCACACGGCTATAAATACCGGAAAAATCGATAGAAGAAGGTTACGATCTGTGAACTCAAAACATACATGTTATAATACGCAATCACTGAGCTGAGTACGTGAAAGCAAACGACTTTCAAGCTTACTACTCACGTTCGAGGCTCTTAAACTTATCTATGTGTCACCTGAGTGAACAGGAGACTCAAAACTTAGTGTTCTTGAGTTATTTCTTGGTAGTCTTTCTCTCCAAGAAAGACTACAACAGTCAAGTACGTCTTGTACTTTGACTCTTACGGGCAACCTGCTGCCAAGGACATAGTTCAAGGGGGAACTATAAACACCCCATTCCGGCTACGAGGAGGCTGAGTGGTGTGCCCATACTCTAAGCAGCTGCAAAGTGAAGATACAAGCAAGGACAAGGCGAGTGCGCTTGTGGATCGGTGGACGAGGCATTCACCGATGAGCTATAGATCGTAGGAGCACCTGTAAAGTTCTAAGCTTAGATGATTACCAGACCGAGTGTTTGAAGAGTGAACGTAGGACGGTTTAGTCCGACCCACTATAAAAATGTTTATCATTTATTGCTTTGTTCATTTTTTTCAGCTTACTTATATTTTAAAACTAAACACTCAAGTGTTGTAGAATATACTGAATACTGACACTAAGCATATTTGTCACTAAGTACCTGAACGAGATTTGACAAACCAAGCTGACACATCATCATCAGTTTGAATAAGTGCAAGCTTACCGGACAAACAAACTTAATTTTTTGTTGTGCACACACTCGTTACTCTGATAAACCGGGACCAACAACTGGTATCAGAGTCAGGTTAGTCCTCACAGGCTGGTCGTTTTAAGTCACTTAGGACTTGTATCCATTCCTTGCACACATTTTTTGTATTTTAGCTCAGGTATAATCATGATGAACATGATAAAGTTGTCGTCGTACAAACCAGAAAATTATGAGATGTGGAAGAAGAGGTCTTCCATCCAGCTAAAGAGCGTTAATCCAGAGATGATAGAGGTACTGAAAAAGGGGCCAATAAAGATTACTAAGGTCCTTCCACCTCTTGGAAATGAAGGCACAAGAATCGTCGAAAAATCGTACGACGAGTGGAGTCTAGAAGACAAAAGAAGAAATCAACTCGACTCCGTAGCTCTAGAAGCCATACTATCTTTCCCTACCTAACGCCACGGTGGAGGAAGTCATGTAGTTCAACAGTGCCAAAGAAGCATGGAGCTACCTCGACACACTTTTGTCATGAAACAGATCAAATGAAGCGTAACAAACTACAAGTGTGTATCGACAAGTACGAGTCATTCTAGATGCAACTTGGAGAGACTATAGAGGTGATGGAGAAAAGATTTAACACCATCGTCGGCGAGCTCAAGGCTTTGGATATGCCGTACTCCAACGCAGATCTCAATGCCAAGATCTTATCCAAGATGCCGAAAGAGGATTAGTTAGTTAAGACAACCGCGCTGAAAGAAAATAACTTATCTAAAATGATGACCAAGGAGTTGTTCGCCCAACTACAGGCCCACAAATGGGACATTCAAATGGTGAACAAGAATGAGGCTTGCGAGCAACCAGCTCTCCAAGCCACCAAGCTGAAGACGAAGCTTACTTCGTGAAGAGGGATTCCAAATGGAAAACTAAGAAACCCTTCAGTACTGACCGACCATCTGGTCAGTCAAACTTACAACACGAGAAATCAACAACTTTTGGTTCTAAATCTAAGGAAGAAGAAAGCTCAATCGCCAAGCTTGAAGAGCAAATTAAGAAGCTCTCCAAACTCCTTGAGAAGGCGAAAGGAAATAAGGAAGCACTCGACTAAAATGAAAAGAGGTTCATCAAGAGAGCCCCCAGAGCTTGCTTCAAATGCGGTTCGTCCGAACACCTGAAGTTCGAGTGTCAAGTGGACAAGGAGGAAAGGGAAAGACTGAGAAAAGTTTTAGAGCACCGAGCATCAAAATCCGTAGCACAAGCCATGCTGACAAGAACGAAGATGTCGAACATTCTCGATCATGATGAGGATTACTCATCCGAGGAAGAAGTTGACGAGGAAGCCCTACTAGCATTCCTGGTCACAATTGGAGAAGATGCTTAGGAAGGTCCTGAAGCTAAAGTAGAGACAACGCTCACAACTTCAAGTGAGCACATAATTACTTCAGCCGTTATTGATTACTCAGCATACATTCCAGATAAATCTGAGTCATACTATTCTTACTTGGAGGAAATCACATAAGATATTTTATTGCATGAATTTAAAAAATTCTATGAAATCAAAAATGTCTTAGCTGGCAAAAATAACTCACTGAGATCACAAGTTTTAGTTTTAACCAAGGAGATTGCAAAATTGAGGTCTGTCAGTGAGGAGCTAACAAAATTGAAGGAAGAACACTCAGCATTACTTAAATTTCCAAGATTTAAAATCTGAGTGTAAATTCTTAAACTTAACCATCCTTGAGCATGATGAGAAACTTTGCTTTTTAAGATAGGCTCAAGAGGGCTTGATGAAGTCATGCAAAATATGAGAGAGCATTCAGATAAGTTAGGGTTAGGATATTAAAATGATTTGAGCAGTGAAAGCCCTGCACCTACTGGTACTAAGAGACCCATAATTTTTATAAAAGAAAACTTTAGTACACAATGTGAGTCAAGTGGTCAAGGGGGTAGCATTCAAAGTGTCAGCTTATATTAGCAATGCTAAAGGTTGGTTAGCTAACAACCCCGAGCTGACGGATCAAAATGAGAACAATAAGTCCAAGTTAAAGGCTAAGATGGTTAAAAAATATGATCCTAAATTAGCAAAATCTCATACTGACAAGAAATCAGTACGACCTTAGAAGTTGACTAAGCAGTATGTTCCCACTGCAAGGAAGTCAACTCCCTCGACCAGTTCGGCCAAACAGCTAGTATATGCTGCAAGGAAGCTAACACTCAACCCGATCAGCGTACCAACCGGGGTACCAAATCTCAAGTCCAGCTTGAGAGGAGGATTATACCAAGTAGGGGAACACTTACTTGAGGCCAGAGCCAAATCACACTTTCAATTTAAGGCTATGAAGGCTAACCGAGGCAGTCTATACTTGCTAACATGCAACCGCTAAGGTACTCATATGTGGAACTCAGATTCCGAGGTTCTCAATAGAAGTACACTTCTAAGAGAACTACACACATTGTTGCACCTTCCCAATCAAAAGTCATGCATTATTTTAGAATGAAGGGAAAGGTTCCTCCTAGTGACAATGACAAGATCACACCTGCTGTTAAGGTCACGAAAGTGTGGATCCCTAAGGGGTTCATCACACAAGCTAATCCTGTAAGTTCCGCAGATACTCAAGGACCTAAAAACTGAACCTTCTGATTGCAAAAACAGGTACCCCAGGAGAAAAATGAGTAGATCCTCGATAGTGGATGCTCAACGCACATGACAAGAATCAAAGAATTCTTCACTGAGCTCAATATGATCAGAGGACCACTGATGATATTTAGTGACAAATCTAATGGAAGAGTCATTGGAAGAAGATGCATCGAGCATAACGGGCTGAGATTGGTTAATGTATCACTCGTCACCAACCTGTACAGTTTACTCAGCGTCAGTTAACTCAACAAGAATGGATATGTTGTCTCCTTTGAAGAATCTGAATGTCAAATCAAGGATAAAGAGACTGGAGACATCAAGCTGAGGGGAGTTCGCAAAGGTGGACTCTATGTAGTAGACTGGCTGAGCAGACATACTGACTCGTGCTTTGTTGCCACCAGTACGATAGAAACAAACTTGCTATGGAACAAGAGACTAAGCCACCTGAATTTCAAGACAATCAACTATTTGGCTAAGCACAATCTGGTAAAAGGTTTACCAAATAGAGTGTTCAAGAAGAAAGGAGTATGCAAGGCCTATCAGCATGGGAAGCAAACCAAGGCCTCCTTCAGGAA
Organism: Plectranthus barbatus; assembly: GCA_026898455.1. Classification (NCBI taxonomy): domain Eukaryota; kingdom Viridiplantae; phylum Streptophyta; class Magnoliopsida; order Lamiales; family Lamiaceae; genus Plectranthus; species Plectranthus barbatus. The sequence continues at coordinate 2,176 of JAPKLW010001499.1, read as the reverse complement.
CAAAGCAGTCAATCCAAGCACTACCCAAGTGCTGGAGTTACTCCATATAGACTTGTTTGGTCTTGTAACTCCCCCAACTGTTGGAGGAAAAAGATTCTCACTAGTAGTCATCGATGACTAATCACGCTATACTTGGATCAAACTTCTCAAGGCCAAGGATGATGTGAAGATCATCGTGCCAGAGCTGATCATGCGAGTGCAAAATCAATGAGAAGTTACAGTGAAAAGAATCAGACCCGACAATGGAACATAGTGTTGCAATGGGCCTTTGATGGATATCTATGTAGAAGCCGGCATCGGGCATGAGCGTTCATCTCCAAGAACTGCGCAATAGAATGGCCTAGAAAAACGAAGGAATCAAACGCTGAAGGAAGCATTTCGAACCATGTTGGCTGAGACCAGCTTGAGTGAGAAGTTTTGGGGAGAAGCTCTGATGACGGCGTGCTACACTCAAAACTGAAGCACCATCAACGACAGACCTCAAATGACCCCATACGAGATATATCATGGTCATAAGCCCTCATTAGCTCATCTTCGTGCTTTTGGTTTTGTTATGTTCACAACAATGGAAAGTCGAAAATGAATGCCTTTTCTCCCAAAGCTGATGAAGGTGTGTTCCTTGGATTTGAGCACCCATCTCACAAGGGATATCGAGTATTCAATAAGACTACCAAACTTGTGGAGATAACATGTAATGTTATTTTTGATGAAGCTACGTTGGTGTGCAGGACCGTGAGAGAGCTGAGAGAAGATATTCCGAAGATCAATGATGTTAAACCGACTATTTTGACTAGATCTATGACGGATGGATCTTCTCAATCAGTTTCATTGATTGACCATTAGACAATCGAGAAGATCGATGATGCTAATGATCATGCTGAGACCTCGAATTTCATAACCCTAAAAGATAGCATAAATCAAGGGGGAATTCATACTGGTGTCTTACAAGCTGACGATGTTGAAGAATAACATGAAGACCCAGGAATTCAGACTGGTAATTCTGAAGGCCAGGCTGATGATCAAGAAGCTATGATTGAGGATGCTCAAGCTCAGACAAATGTCCAAGACAGTGCTAAAGCAGAATAGGGAATACAGATTGAAGACGGAGTCCATACTGAAGACTATGCTCCGACTCATCTTCCAGTTCAGTCCAAACAAGGCACAGACAATCAAGTATTGGGAAATGAGATTATCCATGAAGGTTACCTTCTCACAAACATGCCGGTCGCCAGCGTTCACTCCGAGGAGCCCTTCACTCAATCCATCAAGGTCGAAGAACTTCAAAGACCCTAATGGCTTCGCAACCATCCTGAAGAATTTGTACTGGATGATGTTGTCAATCCAGTTTGAACCAGACAAGGAAGTGCGCTACTTACGTGCTACATCTCTCAAATTGAGCTAACAAAAGTAGTAGGCGCACTTCAATCAACTGACTGGATAAACGTCATGCAAGAGGAGCTTGTAGAATTCATTCGCAATCATGTTTGGGACTTGATAGATCGTCTATCACATCATTCTGTGATCGTAACCAAGTGGGTATTCAAGAACAAGCGAGATGAAGCTGGTAACATAGTCAGAAACAAGGTCTGACTAGATGCCAAAAGATATGCGCAGAGCGAAAGAATCGATTTTGATGAGACCTTTGCTCCTGTAGCCAGACTGGAGGCTATTAGGTTATTTCTAGCCTATGTTGCATATCATGGATTCACTGTCTATCATATGGACGTGAAGAATGTTTTTCTCAACGGCGAACTAAAAGAGGAAGTATACGTGGAGCAACCTCTGATGGGTTTTGTATACTGAAAACATTTATTATAATGAGTATACAACAGTTTATTTCTCCTATCTGTTAACAATCGTACATGTATGAACAATGGTATCCTCTTGTCTCACCGATAGGGACGATCATACGGCGTGTTGTAGATCAAAGAAGACGGTATAATCACTTGACCTAGTGAGACATAAACCCGATCACAGTTGAGACAATGTATGAGGATACGACTGTCCGGATGGTTGCGGCATTGTCGGAATAAGTAGTCTGTCTTGGTTACTTGACATGGTGGTACGCAGAGGTGGCGTATTGATGGACCACAGTGAGATATATTCGTCTGTCTGACATAAGCGAATAAAAGATCTCGTTATATTGATTGAGTCCAAACCCTAACGAAGGTTCAGG